>JADRCD010216187.1:0-66160 GCA_019843815.1 Montemys delectorum
ATTGAGAGTTTTGCTGGGTATAGTAGTCTAGGCTGGCATTTGTGTTCTCTTAAGGTCTGTATGACATCAACCTAGGATCTTCTGGCTTTCATAGTCTCTGGTGAGAAGTCTGGTGTAATTCTGATAGGCTTACCTTTATATGTTACTTCACCTTTTCCCCTCACTCCTTTTAATATTCTTTTTTTGTTTTGTGCATTTGGTGTTTTGACTATTATTTGGCGGGAGGAATTTCTTTTCTGGTCCAGTCTATTTGGAGTTCTATATGCTTCTTATATGTTCATGGGCATCTCTTTCTTTAGGTTAGGGAAGTTTTCTTCTATAATTTTGTTGAAGATATTTACTGGCCCTTTAAGTTGGAGGTCTTCACTCTCTTCTATATGTATTATCCTTAGGTTTGGTCTTCTCATTGTGTCCTGGATTTTCTGGATGTTTTGGGATGTTAGCTTTTTCCATTTTGCATTTTCTTTGACTGTTGTGTCAATGTTTTCTATGGTATCTTCTGCACCTGAGATTCTCTCTTCTATCTTTTGTATTCTGTTGGTGATGCTTGCATCTATAGTTCCTGACTTCTTTCCTAGGATTTCTGTCTCCAGAGTTGTCTCTCTTTGTGATTTCTTAACTGTTTCTACTTCCATTTTAAGGTCGTGGATGGTTTCGTTCAGTTCCTTCACCTGTTAGGTAGTGCTTTCCTGTAATTCTTTAAGGGATTTTGTGTTTCCTCTTTAAGGGCTTCTACCTGTTTACTTGTGTTCTCCTGTAATTCTTTAAGGGATTTTTGTGTTTCCTCTTTAAGGGCTTGAACCTGTGTACATGTGTTCTCCTGTATTTCTTTAAGGGAGTTATTCATGCTCTTCTTAAATTCCTCTATCACCATCATGAGATATGATTTTTAGATCCAAACCTTGCTTTTCTGGTGTTTTGGGATATCCGTTTCATTAGTTTTTATATAAAGAAAAGACAAGTTTGTGTTATCAGTTGTAAGTCTGATGAAAAACAGTTAAGTAGTCAAGTAAAACATGTAATCATAACTATTTGAGGTCGAATGTATTTTACACACACAAAAGATCTACTGCATATGAATTTATGCATTAAGTCTTAAGAGTGAAATGTCCTTCAGCAATACTTTCTGTTTTCTGTGCCAAACTCACCAACTCTTGGTACTTGTGTAACTTATACATTAAAACAGTAATTGAATGGGTCCTGAGTAAACTTAATGCTTTATCTGCTTGTTAGCTTCCATTTTCCTGTAAATTAAGTCATGGTGCTCACTCTTGCAAACCTGAGTTTTGTCAGTTTGGCTCAAGAAGATTGCCTATACTTATACCACATCAGTAAGCAGGTATTTTCTGCACAGCCGAGGCTGTGGCCAGGTGTCCTTGGGAAGCTTCTCTGAGGCTTGCAAACTGCTTCTTAAGATTTTTTGTTTTCCGCTTTCTTATATTGTGCTATACTGTGTTAGCCACCCCAAAGGGAACTTCTCAGCTGTACTCCCTTGTTACCATTTACACTCAGGCATACTCAGTTTGGCTTTCTTCTGGAATGGTCCCTCTCTGTCCATACCATACCTCCTAGTTTTAACTGCCTTCTTCTTTTTTTTGGTATTATTGGTATTAGAACTTCTTTTTGATTAAGGGGATTACTAACGTGTCTAATTCTGTATATGCTCATTGCCCTATTTCTGACTACTTAGACTTCCAAAATGATATTTAATCAAACAGTATATGAGAGTTAAATACTTCCCACGTTACAAGCCTTGTTGCCATGACAAAATACCTGAAATGATTAAATACAAAAGCATTTTGAAGATTTACAGTGTAAAAAGTGTTCGTCTATGCCAACTGCTCCCTTGTTTCTGACAGTGTGCTGAGGCAGGAGAACACTTGTCATTTCCATGGGTGGGGGCGGGGGTGGGCTAAGACAGAAGGGAAAGGGATAGGAACAAATTGTACCTTTTAAAGACATACCCTTAAGGGACTTCCTTCCTCTCATCAATGCCTACCTACCTTTTAGTTCCTACTATGACCCAGTAATGCTATCAAATTATATGACCCCATCACTGAATGAGTTTGAGCCGTCATTATTCAGGCTCAATTAGATCATCTCTCAATGAGATCAGCCACCTCGGGATGAGCCCTTTTGAGGGAATGTTTCATATTCAACCTAGTGCTCCTGTATTTTAAAGGTTCTTGGTGGGAACTTGGAACACATATACACACACATTCTCATTCTCCCTCTCCCTCCCTCCCTCCCTCCCTTTCATTTATGCTTGTCATTTAGCCTGGAATTTCCCTTGTTTGTGAAATTTCAATTTCCATCTTAGGTTTCCTTATTTCTATAAAACTTTCATATCCAGTTTTTGAATTTCTGTAGCACTTCCTTATACTGTGCAAGTTTGTGCACAGGTGTTTCTTAATCTTGGATTATAAATTTGATAACATTGATTCTTTATAATTTCATTCATTTGGCTGTCACATGCTGCACTTACTATCTACTCTTAATGATTCTAAATGATATTGCTCTGACTGCTGGAGGTATAACTGTCAATAAAAACAGGTTTTTGCTAAGTCCCTGATCACAGCTAGCAAGATATCAGCTTATATATATTAGAGAGTTTTTTGGAGTTTTGTTTGTTTTGAAATATGTTACCTGTGTAGCCCAGGCAGGATACCAACTTTTTGTAGCCATGCCTCACCTCAAACTTGCAATCTTTCTGCTTTGGTTTCCTGAGATTATAGGCTTGTATCACCACAACCAGCAGGACAGCATATTTTTGCTTTTTAGATTTATTTCTGTGATGGTATAATTTGTTTTATAGTGCTTTGTTATTGTTTGAAATTAATTAAATTATCACTGTGTGGCAAACACAGACATAAATAGTTCCTGTCACTAAAATAAGAGACGCCGCTGCCCTGTTTCCTGCTTGAACTTTAGGTCCTCTTCTCACATTTAAGCCACTGGCTTAGTGCTGTTGGGCTCTTCTATATTTGTTCTTGCTCTCCAGAAGAATTTTTCTTAACTACTCACCATATCCTACCATGTTTTATGGTATTATAGCCTTAAGTTTAAATTTTAAATCTGATAGTCTCACCTCTTGATATTTAGTTTTTGCCTTCTGTCTTTCCCATACAGCAGTTAGCACTTTTGATTGACACACTACTGCCTCTTGAATACTGCCTCTTGAATTGACCTTCCAAAGTGACCTGTCGTAGTTTTCTTTTCAACTTCTTTCCCCTTTGTTGTATCGTTATAGAATGCCCATCTTCTCATCACTTTTGAATAGAATGTGTACTTCTCATCTAAGGTATGTGCTAACTGCTTATTAAAGGTGAAGACCACACAAGTTTCCTTGTTGGTAGTATTCTAAAGCACCATGCGGTGGCTTGTTCCTGAGTACTTATTAATTAAGTGAACTTAATAGACTTTAGTAGAAGAATCATTAAATTTGAAATTAGGTACCTAGGTTCAACTTAATTCTATAGCCAAGTAGTTGTGTGATTTAGGTCATTTAAGTTGTTTTCTTTTTTTAATTGTCTAGAAGTTTGTTAAGTCCCTAAAGTGTGAATTCTTAAGTTTTGTTTTACTCTACGTTGAAATGATATGTTTTCTGTTCTTTGGGAGTACAATGATTTTTACATGTTTAAGAAATCTGTCCCCACATATATTGCTTTCAGCCACTAAACATTTTAAACCCTTGAGAAACAAAAAAATTTTGAAGGTCGATGGGTAATAGCCTTTCTCCTTTTTGTTGCCTAACTTACTCAGGATGATAATTGGAACCATTTGGGGTAATGTGAGTCCCAAGTTTACATGCAAATATGCCTTCTAATAGTAAACAGTGTGTATTTCTTTTCAATTTGTTTGCCAGCAGGAGTGCTACTTTAATAAAACATAACAATGTCAACTCCATTGAAGGTGACATAATTTTCAAAGTTTGAAATTTAAAATTGCAACTTGTTTGTATTTCTCTATTGAAGTTTTGTTTCTAGTGTTGACAAGCAAAGGAAACTATTGGTTTTTGGTATTTTTGCTTTCTTGGAGAAGTACTTAATTTTCATTGGTAAGGTTTTTTTTTTTTTTTTAAACCTACTCAGAAACTTACAAAAATTGAAA
Source organism: Montemys delectorum (assembly GCA_019843815.1). NCBI lineage: Eukaryota > Metazoa > Chordata > Mammalia > Rodentia > Muridae > Montemys > Montemys delectorum. Next base: position 4,111 of record JADRCD010216187.1, read on the forward strand.
TGGTTGTTCGAAACAGTAGATGTAACTTTTCCTCGCTCTTCATGGCCTTAGGTTAGACGGCTTAGAAAGGTTCACTGCAATTTACCATAGACTTCATATCCTCTTGGGTTCCTAAACTGTTTCATAAGTTAATTTTCCTAGTTCCAATGGTCAAGGGTGTTTGAACAGAGGCAGTAGATTCAGATAGAAACTGTTTGGCCAAGTTATTATTTTAAGGCCCCAATAAAACCATTAAGACTGGATGGTGGAATGTTTGAGATTCAGCTGTGACGGTCTTTGAAGCTTCAGTGCATCCATTTAAAAGTTTTGTGCTGTGACATTTTCTTAACTCCATAGTTAAATTTCTTTAAAAATATCCCCTGTTAAAGAAATAAAAAAAAAATCAGAACATTTAAGAGACTCGAAAAACGTTCAAATCTGATAATAATACTCCAGTTGCTCATGTTGTACAACTTGATCTAAGTTAGTACTAGTAAAATAGTAAATTAATGAGACAATTCTCCAAAAATTAAAATTTTGACAGTGTACTTCATCTGTATATGTGTGAAAAGAAGAAACTATGGTGAAATCTTTTCCACCTAATTTTAAAAGGACCTCTTTCTATAGATCCCTGCTTTCGGGTAAAAGTGATATTTCCTTTTGTATCATGTGTGTAGTCATCTAACAGGCACACCTTCTAGGAAAGACTTATTGATTTCCTTTAGAAAGCTGAAAGATTCCTGTTAGGTAATCGTGTTTAGCACAGCATGTGGATGAGGTTTTGGAAAACTATTTTCAGCTTCATTTCAGAAGAGTAAAGTGACATGGTAAATTGAACAGATGAGAGTTTCACTTTTGCATAGAATAATTTGTACATGAACTAAAATACTGAGAATATACCAGCTTTGCCTTTCTCAAGGTGAATCTCAAGTCTCTCTTTGGCTTCATATTTGATCAGTCTTTCACTTTTTCAGCATTATTTCTAGAATGTTTTTTTCCTCTCTAGGTACTAAAGGAATAATGTCATTATTTTGGAGCTTGGATTATTAAGTCTGTTTCTCTGATTTTTGTTGGATTATTTGTACATTACACGGTTCGCATCTTTAACAGTAGAGGTGTTAACAGCAGTGTCTCACTACAGTTTGTGATTTGAAAGAAGAGAAGTGATATCTTTTCTTCACTTTATCATGTTCTATCATATACATCTTTTAGATCAATCTTCCTGCAATACCATTTTATAGCAGTGACTTTTTATTAAATGTGACTAAAATATGGTTTTACTATTGAGGACAGAAACAACTGTATGTTAAATTGCCAGTGTGTCTATGAGTGGCCATATCGCCGACCTTGAGATTCTGGGCTGCTATCCCCATGTTCAAGGCCAGTTGAGTGATGCTCACTTTATCTACAACACTTTACTAACTCAAAACTCCTTTGCCATTTAAGTCGGTAATTTTAAAGAAACCAACCAGACACACTGTTGACGAGGGTTTTTTGTGATTACATTCAGAGTATAGAAATTGCAGAACTTCTGTTACAAACTATAGGTAAAAACAATGGAGAATGTAAAGTGTAGTAATGTAATCATGGATGTACAGTGAAATGAAAGATGCCTATTGGTAGTCCAGTTGCCTAAGTTTAAGACATTAAAACATTTGAGAATAAAGTAGAGTTGAAACAGATTTGATACCTGATTTGATTTAAAAGCAGTCCTGTTTAAGAAACACCTCTCAACTTCCTTATTTGAGAAATTCTGTCTTCTAATGATAGTAATCACTTAGTTTTTACTCTTACCCAGTTCAGTGAAGTAGATTGGATCATTGTCAGTATGGAAACAAAGGTCCAGTGTTTAAGTAGATGGTGTGCCGGAGCCACACTGCTAAGTAGATCCAGGAGTTGGTGAGGAATATAGTTCTGCCCTCACACTTCCACACTTAATTCAGTCAATAGTCTATACTCATTCACTTTGCACAGTCAGTCACAGACTAAAGAGCTGGTTTTAGCTGTTTTGTTTCGTTTTTGTTTTTTAGTGTTTTGTTATTGTCTCTGTTTCTTCAGAGATGTGATAGCTCACCTTGGCTTTCTGACTCTGAATCGGTCTTCCTGCCTCAGCTTCCTTTGTCATTCACCACCAGGTCTGACTTTGCATATACTGATCTTTTTATGTTTGTGAGACAAGGTCTCACTATGTAGCCTCTTGCTTCTGGCTTCTGAGTTGTGTGCCACTATGCCCAGCCTGATGGTTTTAAAGTTTTGTATTTTGACTCATAAATGAATTAGAGAATGATGACACAAATCAGTACTTTCACCGTATTTCCTGCCCTTAATTTACTGTTTTTCTTTTTCTTGAAAATATTCCCCCCCCCCACACACACTATATATCCTGATTATAGTCTCCCCTCCTTCTACTCCCTCAGAGTTCCTCCCCACTTCCCCTCCAGTCCAGATCCACTCCCTTTCTATCTCTAATTGGAAAACAAACAGGCTTCTAAGTAAACAGTGAAATACAATATAAAAGAAAAACTAACACATTGGAATAGGACAAGACAGATGGAAGGAAAAGAGCCCAAGGAAAGTCACGAGAAACAGATGCAGATGTGGAGACCCACTTGTTATTTAGGAGTCACATTTTGAAAAGCTAATAAACTGGAAGCTATAAATATGTATAGAAAGGACACGGCGGGGGGGGGGACAGAATACAAATAATAATCACAGGCTAACAAAGAGAAGGAAAACACACACTAACAGAATCAATAAACACTGCTCATTGATATCTGTCAACATTAGTGGTTTCAATTCCCCAATAAAAAGACATATACCAAGAGAAATGAACATGAAACAGAACCATCTTTCTACCCCATCCAAGAAACAAACCTTAACAACAAAAATAGACTCTGCAGATTTTAGGGATAGAAAAGATCTTCCAAGCAAATGGATCTAAGAAGCAAGCTGGTGTAGCAGATTTAATATCTGACAATAAAAACAAAAAACTTCAAATGAAAAGCAGTTAATATAGGAAAAGACACTACATACATACATTTAAATGTGTTCTTGGCCTTTAATCGCAGCACTTGGGAGGCAGAGGCAGGCAGATTTCTAAGTTCGAGGCCAGCCTGGTCTACAGAGTGAGTTCCAGGACAGCCAGGACTACACAGAGAAACCCTGTCTCGAAAAAAAAAAAAAAAAAAAAAACCAACAACAAAAAAAAGTGTTCTTGGTAAAGAACACATTTAAAGTCTTAGTATCTGTGCACCAAACACAAGGATGCTCAAGTTAGTAAAAGAAAAACTACTAAGCTTAAATCACATGTTGACCCTCACACACTAATAGTGGGAGATTTTACTGCCATACTCTTGCCAGTAGACAGGCCATCCAGACAAGCACTATACAGAAATGCTAGAGCTAACTGATATTAAAAAACAGATGAACTTAACAGATATTTACAGAACATTTCACCCAAACAGAAACAGCAGTTTTCTTAGCACCTCATAGAACTTTCACCAAAATTGACCAGATACCCGTGACTTATATAGAGTATTCTTGGGAATAAATTTTGAATGGTCTATTTTACATGTGTTCACATGCATGTGATACTTTGGTAATTTAAAGAGAATTTTGGAAGTGACACCACATACTGTAGTTTAAACAAATTATGTGTACTTGAATACCTAAATGCAACAAGGACAAGATATTTTAATGTTAAAACCAGTTTTCTTAAAAATATAATTTTCAAAATGTATAAAGAGTTTTCCAGCAGGGTCTCCAAACATTAACAATTTATTGTTAAATTTATTTGTTCTTTTTTCACACAGGGTGTGATAGGTATACAGCTGGTTGTTACCATGGTGATGGCCAGTGTCATGCAGAAGATTATACCTCACTATTCTCTTGCTCGATGGCTACTCTGTAATGGCAGGTAAGGAAGGGATAGGCTGATTGCAATGGGCACATTTTTTGTTTGTTTTGAGACAAGCTTTCTTATAGCCCAGCCTGGCCTAGAGTTCCCTATGTAAGTAATGTACCTTCAGTTTCCTGTCTTTAATCTTTTTACCTTACAAGTACTAGGATTATGAACATATATCACCTCACCTAGATAATGCATGGCACCTGGAGTCTCCAGCTTATAAGGCTGAGTAACTTCCTCCAAGTACTAATGTGAATCTGATTCCAAAATAACAAGAGTGAATGTTAGGAGAAAATCTGGCTTTCTCTTGTCCTGTGGTTTAACTGTATAGCACAAAGCCAGTAGGACAAGAGATAAGATTCAGTTCCCAATCTCATTCTTCCTTTTCCTTCTTTCTATTCTCTGACCACTGAAAATAGGAAGTATCTTTTCTAGTTACCTTAAAAACTGTTCGCAGGAGGGTGAAAAGTTAGAAGCCAGTGCTTAAATGTTGGAGAGAAATTAGAATAAATGCCATGCTTTGGGTGACTTAATTTAAACATTAGTCCAAGAACCAGATGTTCTTTTTTTATTGCAGATAATTTTAATCTCGATTCAGTGAAGGAGTGGAATTATGTTGTATTATTTAATCTATTGTACTGTAAACGTAATACTATTTATCTTCACTGCTTCTAAAAAAGATCTAGGCTGACATGCTAGGCTTCTCATACTATGATAAAATGAGAAAAAAAAAGAAGTTAGATTATAAAGTTAAAGAGAAATCTGTACACAGAAATGCAAACTGTGAGCAATCCTGGGCAGTTACAAAATGTCAGTGGTAAATAGCTACTTCAGTAGCTGATCAAATGCTGACCACTGTTTTTGTTTAGAACTGAAGCTTGAACACAGTGAGTGGCTCTCTTACTAATAATTTTTTTGTATAGCCAGACAAATAAGACTTTAATTTAGAAGGCTATTCTCTTTACAAAATTTAAGTTTCCTTCACCTTTATTTTCTATTTTATCTGTGTTTGCTAAGTTTTGTACTTTTTCTTTGTGATAGGAAAATATAGGAAAATATTCAAACTTTAAAGTTTTTAATATAGCATATTTGCATCTGTACTGATTATGTACTGAAATAAATTGTTTAAATGTATTTTAAATGAATCAACAGTGATGGACATTTTTGATAAAATTGTCCTAAGTACAAATTATCATTTATGACTGGAACTTTATGTAGGTTTAATATACCTTCCATAATCTTGTAACTTAATTCACATTCCATAGATTATGAAAGAATAAAATATCAGCTGTGCAAATTATCATTAGTTCTAAATAAATGACTTAGAAATAAACATACAAACCTTAAAATATATAAAATAAACTTGTTAACATTAAAGTAATATGTTATAATCTTTTCAATTGAACCCAGGGTACGTTCTGTATATGCTAAGAGCTAAGGGTTCTCACTGAGCTACATCCTATAGAAGTTTGATCTTTTATAAGATGTGTGAAACTCAGTCTTTAAAATGAAATATGAAGTTGATTTTCTTGTGAGTGTAACTTGTTCTTGTAAACAATGTATTTCGTATTGATTAAGGCAGCCTTTAATGTTAAATGACGTTCTGTTAAAAGCCATATATTCAAGGAAGGCTACTTTTATGTTATTATTTTGTGTTCTCACTGTTTTGTCTTGTGTTTTAATGTTACTTAACTTTTAAATTTTTATGCTGGCATTTGAAGTCAACAAAAGCCAACTCTCAGCACTGTTAACTAACTCAATAGAATAAGGTCATCGATTTATATATAGCATTTAGGTTAACTTACTCTTTTCAACTTGCAGTGATATGAAACCATACTATGTTTAAAATTGATACTCTCTTAGTAGCTTATGTACTGTTGATCATAAATGATAGTTTTTATTTGAGGCCATTTGAGCAATTGAAAACTATTATATAATGGCTTGGGAATTACTGATTGATAGAACTGTTTAGTAAGACCATTTATGTGAAGAATACATGTGTAGATACCACAGTATTAATCAACAGTATGCTCAAGAATTGGGTTGAATTTTTTTTGTAGTTTTTGTAAGTATCATCTTATTATTCGTTTATTTCATAATAATATAAATTTTAATTTTCTTAAAGGTTAGTACTTGGGTTTATGTTGAATTAACTCCTTATATCTCTTTGATCTCTGGATCTTTGCAGTGCACAGATTAGAGTGGCACCTCATTAAGTAGATTGACTTCATATCTGGATATCTGGTTTTCCAAGGGAATCAGTCCTTTCAAAGAATAAGAACCTGTACCTAACAAAATAAGCAGGATTTTAAAATTAACAAGCCTTTTAACATAAAAAGTTTATTATTTTTCTAGTTCTCACTAAATAACATTTCCATAATTTTAACAGTTTTTTTGTTTGTTTCAAAAGAAAAAAGACTGTATAGTCTTTGTATTCATGTAAAGCATACGACAGTTTTTTAAATTGATTTAAGTTTCATTACATTATGAGAAATGATACATAATTTCAGTTTATCTGAATTTGTTAACATTTAAAAACATATTTTAAGTAAATAGAACTACATCACATTCTTCTTTTTCTTTTGTACCCCAACTCTTTCCAGAGACCCCTCCCTTCAGTACCTGCAATACCTTTCTTTTTTTTTTACTTGTCATATTCTTTAAAATTTATAAAATATTGCAACAATAAAAATGAATATTGTTTGATATAAAACAACAATTAATTGAACAGTCTTATGTAGATGTTTGTCTGCAGCAATCCTGAAAATACATACATTTTCTCAATATAAATTTTTAGCAACTCCAAACATATTAACAGTATATTTTAAAATAATATATCACTACTAGTTTTTTTTAATGAACATAAATAGATAAAGGCTTTGTTTTTTGTTTTGTTTTTAGTAGAGCTTAAAATCTTGACTCTTACTGTGCTACAAGCCCAAAATAAGAACAATTTTTTAGACATTGAAATTCATTGTAATAAGGCTATACTTCAGTGACCCTTACATCAGCAAAGGATTTTACCTCCATCGTAGCTAAGCTGAGAGTTGATAGTTCTGCTTCACCAAGGAATGAATTTGTAGGCACGATTTTTGGCTACAGACTTCCTGCTACAGTCAAAGCTATTTGACTTGAATGATTGTCTTCATTCTCAGCCCACAGAGAACAGGCTAGATTCTTTTAAGAAATAGTGTGTGTATTAAGATGGTCTATCCATGAAGTCATTCACCAACTGTTTCAATGAACAATGGTTCTTATTTGAGAGTGGCACAAGACATTAGGTGTGGGTAAGAATCTGGTTCATTGGCTGTGATAATTTGGAAAAGTATTCATCTCAGAGAAAGAGTAACTTATAAAGTCCTCTTCTTCAAAATTGATACAATAGTTACAAACATCAAGCAAAGCATTCAGTCTCTTTGTTGTTTTCTTACAAGCTACCTCTCAAGTTAATTGTCTATGTTTCTTTTGGGTATGTAAATACTTTTGAAATATGTAAGCTGTTTTGAAAACCATAGTATAGTGTAATAACATGAAATAATTAATCTTACTAATAGAGAGGCTGAGATAGGAGAAGCATGATTTCAAGACCATTATGTAGTACACAGCAAGACACTGTCAGGTACAAACAAGCAGAATGTGTATATGGATTGTACAATATGGGACCTGTTTCTCCAATGACCAAATTAGAGAGACCATTGGATGACAGTCAACAAATTTCTAATTCCTCATATTTTTGGACTTCAATCGATTAAGATATGTTGGTAATATTAATTTTCGTATTAATATATTAAGAAAAAGTAATTGTCACTTCCTTTTTTTTTTGTAAGAGGTGGAATTAGATTTGTGTGGATTTGTTGAAAGATTACTTTCTTGCTTCTTCTAGGGTGTAGTTTTGCTCCTTATGTTGGTGTTTTCCATCTATTATCCTTTCTAGGGCTGGATTTGTGGAAAGATACTATGTAAATTTGGTTTTGTCATGGAATATCTTGTTTTCTCCATCTATGGTAATTGAGAATTTTGCTTGGTATAGTAGCCTGGGCTGGTATTTGTGTTCTTGAAGGGTCTGTATGACATCTGCCCAGGATCTTCTAGCTTTCATAATCTCTGGTGAGAAATCTGGTGTAATTCTGATAGGCCTGCCTTTATAAGTTACTTGACCTTATTCCCTAACTGCTTTTAATATTTTGTGTGCGTTTGGTGTTTTTATTATTATGTGACAGGAGGAATTTCTTTTCTGGTCCAGTCTATTTAGAGTTCTATAGGCTTTTTGTATGTTCATGGACATATCTTTCTTTAGATTAGGGAAGTTTTCTTCTATAATTTTGTTGAAGATATTTGCTGGCCCTTTAATTTTGGAGTCTTCACTCTCTTCTATACCTATTATCTTTAGTTTTGGTCTTCTCATTGTGTCCTGGATTTCCTGGATGTTTTGGGATGTTAGCTTTTTGCTTTTTGCATTTTCTTTGACTGTTGTGTCAATGTTTTCTATGGTGTCTTCTGCCCCTGCGATTCTCTCTTCTATCTCTTGTATTCTGTTGGTGATGCTTGCATCTATGACTCCTGATCTCTTTCCTAGATTTTCTTCTTTTTTTTATTAGATATTTTCTTTATTTACATTTCAAATGTTATCCCTTTTTCTGGTTTCCCCTCTGAAAACCCCTTATCCTATTCTCCCTCCCCTGCTCACCAATCCACCCACTCCTGTTTCCTTGTCCTCGCATTCCCCTGCACTGGGGTATCCAGCCTTCAAAGGACCAAGTGTCTGAATACATCAGCCAGGCAGTGGTGGCGCATGCCTTTAATCCCAGCACTTGGGAGGTAGAGGCAGGTGGATTTCTGAGTTTGAGGCCAGCCTGGTCTATAGGGTGAGTTTCAGGATAGCCAGGGCTATACACAGAAACACTGTCTCAAAACACCAAACCAGCCAAACCAAAAACTAAACCAAAGAAAACAAAAAAACCAGAATGCATTATTTGGATATTCTAAGTGAAGTAGGAAAGAGATACATTGGGACATATAACCTCCAGAGTCCCAGTATTTGATTAATGTGGCTTCACGTCAGTCAGAAAGGAATGGGGTCAACTGGGGTGGCAGTGTGATTAGACAACTGTTCAAATGGATTCCTCACAAAAATGGTGATGAAGGAATCGAGTTATCTTTTAAGTGGGAAAGAGAGAGATTCTACTTGTCCTGCGTTTTGTGGGCTTTTTTCTCTATGACCTCAGAGTTGACTGTCAAATGCTGAGCTGGTTGACAAGTGAAAAGAGTGGATTATAGATCAAAAGATTCTGAGGTACCAAGCCTACAACTCAGATTCATGCATTCATAAGCTGGGGCCTTTTGACTAGTAGTAGCTGAAGGTGAAAAGGAAGTTGAGATGATTTTATTGTACTGTGGATACAATAAAGATTGCTGAGCAGCTGTTTCTCTTTTCAAATAGGTAATGATAGTTCCACTTTACACTTGGGAAACGAGTTGTAAGTAACATATGCAGGTTCATATGATGAGAAATAAACAGCCTCATACCTTCCTTTAGAAGCCCAAGTCATGGTCTAGTGCCCCAGCCCCCCTAAAGCTGTGATGGTACTTTCTACCACATTCCATCACAGTTTGAAAGCACTGAATGGAAATGCTTCAGAAATAAAGTTTTTTAAATGGCATACCATTCTGAATAACATAATGAAACTGCACTCTGTTCCTAACTGGTCACACTACATGTGAGCTGCCTGTTCATCACTTAATCCCCGGTTGGGATGAAGTTTACTTTTGTGGTATCAAGGTGCTGTATTCAAGTTATCTTTTCATCATGAATCAGCTTGCTTACATCATATACCCTTCACATCATCTCATCATCCAGGCATTGTATTACCTCACTCTATGCAAGAAAGGTCAGTAGTACAGTGAGATTGTGAGAGACAATGTTAATGACTTTTATTACAGCATCTTGTTATAATTTTTCTATTTGTTCTTCATTGTTATGTCGTACTGTACCTAAGTTATAAATTAAACTTTATCAATAAGTATATATGTATACAAAACGTAGCATATATAAGGTTTGATAGTGTCTGCAGTTTCAAATTCCTACTAAGGGTAAGTGGTACATACCACTGAATAGGCTGAGCTCCTGTTTGCTGGATCGATGGCTTTTAGTGTGCTCCACATCTTGTCCTTTGTGAATAGGATTGTAAATGTGATCTCTAACCACAAGTAGGACTGAGATTTCTGTTGGCAGTTGAGTAAGTAGGATTGTCTTTTTTTCCTTTTTCCTTGCAGTGCTTTGTCTTCCAGAGAATGTCATGGATATGTAGTATGTCCTTTTACATATACATTACATATATTCATATACAGATAGTTACAGCTAGTGTATGATTATACTTACTGTGTTCCTAGTGGTATTCTTTGGCAGGTAGCCATCTTAAATTCTAAATCAAAAGGGACACCAACACAGATTCTGATTACAGAAGCATACTAACCATGAAGTAGAGCTTAAATACTGTCTTATTGCTCAGTCTATATCTCTTAATTACTGTGTCATTCTTTGTGTTTTATATTCATTCCATCCTTCGAACCATTAATAAGAAAATACATATTGATCTAAAGGCTGAAACTTTTTGAACATTTGAACATTTGTCTACCACAAGTAGACAGTCCAACACCTGTGTTCCAGGTAATAGTGAATGTGTGTATGTTGAAAACAGTTTAAATTGCCTTCAAGCTGTTTGTATATTAAAGCAAATTTCATAATTACATTTGAATCCTAACCGCAGGATACCATATGTAAGCAAATATTCCAGAATCTAAGCCCTAAAACCAACCCATCTGGTCCTGACCATTTGATTATAGGTTTATTTGGCCTCTATCAGTTATAGGAAATGTTAGTTTTGTTTTTAAGATTGTTAGATTATGATAAAGGAATTTCTCCTTTAATAAGAAGCTGTGTAGTAAGTAGCATTTCTACACCAGCAACCCGGAGCTTTGTTACTGACCTTGAAAACAACTTTAGAGGCTGAGACTCTGAGACACAGTTCAGAGAAGCTGATTCTTCACATAGAGTGAACAGCTTTCTTTGGCTGTTTAGAACAGGTTTTCTAAATTGAAAAACAGACAAACAAGATTGCTTACTTTATATTGTAATTAAAGTGACTTGTTTTGAAGTTTGCTTGGCCCCTCTTTTCACAGAGGTAAGTGATAGGTGACAGTCTTCCTACCTTTGAATAGTGGGTTTGCATAAACAATATTGCTGACTCTCATGCTTCTTTACCTAACCTTGTTTTTCAGTTTCCTTATTGCTCAGCATAAGTCTCTCTACATGTTGATTTTTCTAATCTCTCACTTTGCTCTGCTACCTTCAATTGTAAGTCTTTTAGCAGAAATGTATTTTGGGGTTTGTGAGATGGTTCAGTGGGTAAAAGTGCTTACTGCACAGATGTGAAGGCCTGAGTTCAGTCACTAGAATTCATGATAGAGGAAAAAACTAACCTTCCACATTTCTGCCCTCGCATGCATGCTCTTGTACTATTGTGTTCTCTTTCACATACATTGCACACATACACACTTCATAATACTTTAAAATTAAATAATTTATAGTTTGGTCAGATGTACTGCCATATTGTTTCATTCCATATTGCATAAGCAGGGTGATATAACATCTCAGTATTCAATTATTTTTACCTCTTGTTGGTTGCATGCTGTCTGAGTCAGCAAGCTACTTTTTATGAAAGAAACCTACTATTCAAATGCATAGTAGGTAGGACCCGAGACCTAAGGGAAAAGTTACATCTACAGCTTCTGCCTTTATGGAAGGTTAGCGTCCTTGCTCTCTTTGCCTTTACTAACTCTCAGATCCACTATGGAGTTCATGATATTCCTTGAAATTTCAGAGGATTATTTCTTCCCACCTGTGGACATTTAGAGTAAAAACTAAATTTGTGATCAGTTCCTGCCTTTATCAGTTTGGCCTGTTATAACAAAGTACCATAGATTGAGCATCTTGTAACATCACAAGCCTGTTTACAGCCCAGATATCAGATACTACCATGACCAGTTTCTGCTGAGTCTTTGCCAGTTTACACACTTTGGACTCTTTGTATCTTCAACATGGCAGAAAGAGGAAGTCAGGTTCTCTTTAGAGAGAATGGATCCCATTCATGGAGGCTCCATGGCTGTGACCTTATTTCCTTGCCAAAGCCCAGAGCCAGATAATCTCATACTGGTTACTAGATTTTAACAGAAGAGTTTGGGAGCCACAAACATTCTGTTTCTAGCAGTGGCCTGTGTCATATATACCACAATAAACTTTTTCATAATTACATGGTAAAACCTTTGTAGCTTGCTCTGTTAATACTGCTTTTTTAACTTGTTCGTGTTCAGACTTCCTTCTGAAGAGGTTTGGTGTAAATGACACTGCCAGTTAAACTTTACGTAAAGTCCAGACTGATGATTCTATTGTTTCCTTTACTTCTTTTTCAGTGTTTCTGAGCTGTTATAGTGGTCAGATATTCTCTGTAAGTGGTTTATATGAGAATGACCACTGTAAACTTGATTCAGTAATTTAGTAAAGTACAACAGCAGCTTAACTTTATTATTTGAAATATTGCTACTAATATAAACTCAACATAAGTGAAAAAAAAACCCCACAGAGTAACAAACCAAGTTACCTGCTAACAAATACATTGAAATTAATACATTTAAATGTAAGAGTTTCAGTCTTAATGAGAGCCTTTTATTTATCATTTTTCCACTTCAAAAGCAGTATATACCTGCATTATGACAAACTGATAAAAAATATATAAAAGGTAGCAGACTAATTAAGTGCTGATGACCTAAAGGTAATCAGTATCAATTTTGTTGTATTTCTTCCTAATCTTTTCTACTTGATTTGTCCATTAGTTATGCCATAGTATATGTATAGATTTACATTATGCTTTTCATTTAACCTACTGAACAGTTTTCCTTTAAGTACTTTCTTATAGCCATGTTAGGAAGGCACAGTGTAGCTGTTGCAAATATGCAGTCATTTTCCTGAGACAAAGTAGAGGAAATGGGAACCATGTGGTATTGAATCAAACTGTGTGCAGAGTCCTGACTGTTAGTAACGGAATCAGGCGTGCACCCATCTGAGTTTAGCCTGTTGATTTGCTATCCAGAATACATCTTCTTGCTAGTTCTTTTGGCCTCCCACTGATTTACAGAGCAACAAAAAAGTCTCAAAATATAAATGCAGTGACTCTCTCCTGAGTTTGAGGCTATTATTTTAGCATAAAATCTATACTCCATTCTATCACCTGTAAGGCTTGGCACGCTCTGGTCCTTGCTTACCTTCGGAGTTTAGCCCTTGTGCTTTTTGCTGAACTTATTTGCTCATTGACCTTTTAGTTACAATGATGGTACGCATTTCTCTAGGCTTTTGTGCTTTCAGACATGCTGTTTCAATGTTCTTCTCTCCGCATCTTACCCATTAGGATGCTGGCTAAAATCCTGTTCCAGAGAAGTTTTCTTGTTTGTTTGTTTTTTCTTTTTCTTTTTTTTTTAATATACCTAATTAGTGAAGGCTTGTATTTTTCACCATTCATTTGGTTTCTTTTATATAGTATTATAACTTTCAATTTATTTTTCATTAGAAAATAATTAAGTAATTCTTCCATAACTGGAATAGAAGCATCAAAGGAGGCAGGAATTTTGGCTTCATTGTATTTGATTTTGAATCAAGTGTATAACCATACCAGAGTGTCTGGACCATGCTGGGTTCTCCATAAATAGCTGGTGAATGAACAAATGAGAGGTAGGCTAGAAATGCATGTTCTTTGTTGGCTCCGGCATCATTGGAGTTCAGCTGAAAATTGCTACTGAAGAAGTTAATTTTAAATTATCTAATAAGACCTATACTATATATTTCATTTAGAAAAGTGGACTTATAAAACTAAATTAGGAGTTAGAGAGATGGCCCAGTGACTGAAACATTTGCTGTGCGGCCTTGAGGACCTGAATTTGGATCCTAAGCCCCCACAGAGAAAACCAAATGTGCTCTCATAATGTGGTTGGCAGAGATAGGAGGATCTCTGAAGCTTGCTGCTCTGCTTGACAAAACACAAACAAAACCCACACAACTTGTGAGCCCCATCCAAGTTCCAGGAGAGACTTGGGCCTCAAAGAAGTAGGGCAGGGGAGTGAAGAGTGAGAGAGGACACAGTGCCCTGTCCTCCTCTACTGTGTGTATGTGTGAGTATATATACATACGTGCATACACCACACCCCACAGTAATACAGGCCGGCTCTCTTGAAACAATTTTAAGAGGAAAAGTTCTTTGAAGAAAACAGGTTCCTAAGATACTTCATCCGTTCTGTGATTTTTCACTCATTATTTCTCAAAGCCAAATAACTAAATTTAGTCTTTTAAATGAATTATTACTTAGGTGTTCTTCTGACTGCAATACATTCCCCATGATTTGTAGATTCTACACTTGAGATTTTCCTACATACTAAAATTTGTAACAGCAGAGTCACTATGTGGGTAGAGGCTTACTAGTCAGCCATGGACTTTCATAAATAGTGAAAAGTTTGTGTCGACCTTCCTATATGTTCCCAGTTGGGGGCTAACAAGGAAATTCTGCTTGCTTGTTTTAATTCTCCTAAATAGGCATCCCTTTTGTCCAATTGAGGCTACTTTTATTTTACTTTGACTTCTTGATAGTTTTAGGTACAGCGGTGCAGCATGCCTTTAATCCCTGCTTTCAGAAAGCAGAGGCAGGGCCTATAGTAAGTTCCAGGACAGCCAGGACTACATAGAGAGATACAAAAGACCAAATAAAATATAAATGAAAATGGCCTCCAAACATAAGGCAAAGTCATTGTCTGATACTTGTATGGATATAAAAGAGGATGTATATCATAGAAGTTATGTCAGAATGAACAGAACATGGAAAAATGCCATAGTCATGATTGCAAACATTAGAAAAGCTATCTCTCTTCAGGCATGAAATAGTGCTGCTTGCTATGAAGGCAGTGTTAATAAATTAGCAATCTTACATAAAGCATTTAAAAACAGAAACACACATAACATGGTTATGTCTTGATCGGCTAATGCAAGTTGTTGTGACCAGAGGCTGGCAGGAACATAACCCTATATTTCCCCTAGGAGCAATGATTCAGTGTTTCGTGGCAACTTTATAGAACGTAACTACCGAGAGTAACGAGTCAACTGTAAGTTAAAATTCTGGACTTCAATAGAAATTGCAGGAAGTTCCTCCTCACCTAAGAATTGTAATTAGAGACTTTTCAGTGTGTGTGTGTGTGTGTGTGTGTGTGTGTGTGTGTGTATTTGTATGTATGTATGTATGTATGTATGTATGTGTATTCATTAAACTAGGAAGGAAACTGAATTATTTTGTTTCAATGATCCTTTTTGAGCACTTACTATATGCCAGCAACTATACTAGCTTTGCATTATACAAAAAAATAGTAAAATAGTAAGCCAGCTTTAGGAAAATTAGAGTATTATTCTATTTCCATCTAGCTGACTGGCAGATATAATTCAGGAAACTTTTCCTTATAATATTATAAACGATGCACATATAAGATGTGGGCAAAGGCAGGCACATGGTTTCTGTGTCCTTTGCATGTAGAATCAGAGTACTATCAAATGCTAGAGTCCTCAGATGTAGATCCCCCTCTTAGATCTTTATTCTCATTAATAAAGAAGAAAAATATTCTCAGGAGAAAAATCCGGGTCAACTTTATTGAGTCTTAAAAGAAAAACTACAGGGTAGTGGCCTCGAGAATCAGGAGGGAGAAGAGAAAGTGCCTCTTTAAGTTAGGCATTGAGGTTCAGGAGCAGGAAGCCACTGCTAAGAACTAGGGGTGGGAGTCGTTAGACAAAGAGCAAGGGACCCAGTGTATCAGGTGAGCATGTAAAGAAGAGAGGGGATTACAATTTTCTGAGCATTTTAGAAAAGAGATTGGCTGTTCTGTGAGCAGCCTTACAGAGGATGAGAATTCTGGGAAGGAAAGGTCTGTATCTCATTAAAGGAGTAAAATACTCCTCCCCTCTTCTTAACAGTTAGTCTTTGCTCAGACAGATTTCATTTCTGTGGCTAGAGGAAAGGGACTTTCCTGCCACCTTAACATTCTCCTTTGAAGAGGCAGCCCTGTAATCATTTAGGAGATGGGTTGAAATTGGGGGAAATATATAACAGATTTCTATGTTTTAGTTTAGATGTCCAGTTTGAAAGCTGCCTACCAGAAGGGATTACTATAGTTTTGGCTTCCTGCCTTCGTGTAGAGCAAGGCTAGGGTTTGTAGGAGGCAGGAAAACAGAACTCCTGTCTAGGTTTCCTGGACAGAGCTGAGCTGTGACATCTGAGTTTCATGCCAGGAAAGGAAGTGGGTCATGGGAGGCCTGGAAGTTTAGGAGATGTGAAGAGTCACAGGCAGGTAAGAAACAGTTTATTCCCTGAAGGCTAAGTCCTCAAAATACTCACCAGCCACACTCCAAGGACATGGCCATGTATGCAGGCTGGTGCGCAGGCCTGTAGACAGACACATGGACTACAGCCTCTGTCTTCAAGACTGTTTACACAAAACTCACAAGAAAGCTGCATTTTTGCCAACAGTCATATATAGATGCTATTACTGTTCACTTGAGAGTCTCCTGACCTGCAGTGTGCTTCCTAGCCCTCTCGATGCCTAGCATTCAGCATGTCCAGAGTATCCATAGCAAGGGTATGTTATCTAAACATACATTGTCCTTTGTGGCCAGCCCTCTGCTGCCAACACAAGAACACCTCGAAGGTTTCTCCTTCTGGACCCAACCAGAAGATTACGACAAGCTTTGACATCCAGAGTTTTTAAGGGAGTTTCCTGCAAAGGTAGAATTTTATGTGGTAGATTTTATATCCTTGATTTAAATGATTGAACTCAAGTCTCTTTCCCAAGACTAGAGGTTAAAGATTCAACCCTTTAATCATATTTTTGGGGTTTCCAAGGCCAGATTTTACGGTTACCTTATTAGCATAACAAGCACCTGTCTGGTTGGGCTTTTGAAGCATTGTTCAGAATGAGCAGTGAACAGATGAGACGTTCTATATTGTATCACTGGAATACTGCCTTGTGAAACAGGAAATAAATTGGAGTATAAATGTTTATAGCCAGAGAGAAGAATATATGCAGAAGCATCAAAAGATGAAAGAATTTGTTAGAAATAAATATCACTTAGTCAAGATAGTGTGCTTTTTTTTGTTGTTGTTGTTTGTTTTTTGTTTTTTGAGATAGGGTTTCTCTGTGTGTCCCTGCCTGTCCTGGAACTCCTTCTGTAGACCAGGCTGGCCTCGAACTCAAAAATCTACTTGCCTCTGCCTCCCAAGTGCTGGGATTAAAGGCGTGCACCTGGCTGATAGTGTGCTCTTTTGAAGTAGGGAATGACTGAAAAGGAATCTGGAGAAGTGAGCTCTGGGAAGCAGGAAGTCACAAGTCCTGTATACATTTCAGGTCTTATAACATGTCTTATTCAGATTTTCAGAGTAGACAGACTATTATGAATTCCTATGGACTCATCGCGGTAGCTAGTACTTAGACTTGCTTTACTTGTTCTTGGCTCCGTCTACCCTCACCCCAACATATTTTGGTGCAAATTCCAAACATTGTGTATTTTAGCCATAAATGTTTCAATACATTTCTAAATTATGTAAGCTTTAAAATTAACACAATCCCAATGCCATCTCAGGGTTTTAACATTTTTTTATGCAATATTGGGTCATGACTCAAATTGTCAATTCTGTAGCATTTTTTGAAATAGCAAGTTAGTCGTTGATATTTAAATTTAGACATCTCATTATAATCTAGAGTTTCATGATTTAAAAAGTAGTATAGCAATACAAGGTTTGTATTCATTCTTTATAACAATATAATGGTAAGGACCTTGACGGAAGTCCCTGCATAGTTTAACATTGTACTGCCTTGAATAGCCTTGAAATGGGTTTATACGAGCTGATGTGCTTTGACAGAATATCTATTATGGAAAAAGAACTAAGAATGGGCTCAGGGTGGAAGGATGAGAAGGATCTCCAAGAAAGGCAGTAAGATGAGGTAAGAGAGTGTTGTGAGAGTCATGGCTGTGGAAGATGATGTAGAGCACAGGTCCAATGTAGTGTGTGCAATGGAGTAGGAGAGTTTACAGCATTGAACCAACTGATAGCAGCCTATAGTTACACTAACTACTACATTTAAGTGACTGGTAAATAGTGAGGCCTTTGTAAAACAGAAAAGTCATAGTAAAGTGGTTGGTGCTTGGGAAGATTAAATGAAATGGATATTTTGTGTAATAGAAAGGAAAAAAAGGAAAGAAGATTTGTAAATGTGAGAGAACATGCAGTCAACTCTCTTAAAAGTAACTATCACTTAGTTCAAATAGAGGATGGGTGAAGAATTGCTTGCAGAGTTGTCATATTTGCCTAGGAAACAGCAGGCTGTTAGAAATACAGGGTAGCATTTTTAACAGGGCGTGGCTTACTAAGGCCGGCAGGGCAAGCATCTCAGTCCACAGCTTTGACACCAGTATCTGTTCGTTCGCACCACACTTGTCACTTGACTATTTCCCTACAGTGTCCTCCAATTGGAAACTCAGTGAATATTTGTAAACGGATAACCTGGTCATTCAAGAGACTTATTTCAAAGGGCTCTTTTTTTTCTCCTAGTTTGAGATGGTATCAACATCCTTCCGAAGAAGAATTAAGAATCCTTGCTGGGAAGCAGCAGAAAGGAAAAAGTAAAAAAGACAGGTAAGTTATATTGATGAGCTTCTAATTTATTAAACATTTAATATAATTTATGCAGATTTTTTTCAGTTAAAGGAATATTTATTAATGATGTTGTAAGTAGTTAATAAATTTCAAATCAGAACCCTTGCAGATTCAAGTAAAGTAGAAATTAGAATATAAGTACAAAATAATGATTGCCGTACTCAAAGATTAACTTTATTCAAGTAGTTAGTATGTTTGACATCAGAACCCATGTAAATCTCAGTGAAAACAGTAAGGCTGAGACAATTGTTGTTTTACTCAAAAATTGATAACTTTATTCTGGTTTAAATTATGAGAACTAATTTTTAGATATTTACATGGCTTTAGAGAAGAGCTGTAATGATATCTGTAAGTCTTTCAGAGATGTCGTATTTTAGAAGATTTGCCGGTGGGAGCGTGGGGGTAATTTTTACTAGATATGGCTTTGTAGGTTACCTTCAGTCACTGCATTCCTTTTTTCAATGGCACTACTGAGCTAAGAGCTCTACCACTGAACTGTAGCCCTTGCCCGGCTCTTTATATTTTGTTTAATATTTTAACTATCTGCTAACTGGCCTTCTTAAATCAATCACCTCTGTGAATTGGAAAGACTAGACATAGTCATATGTAGAACTCTGATGGCTTTAAAGTTACATACCCCTATATAAATCTCAGAGAAAGTCTGTGTTGACTACAAAGTCCACATTAGCCTCCGTGTCCTTAGCTAGGGATCAACTGAGGATATCTTTTTTATTAGTCTTGAATTTCTGTGGATTATTAATCATAAGCCCTTCCCTTTTTAAATTTCATTACTTTAATAAAGTATTCTTAACCAATGTTTTTGTTCATAAGATATTACTATGTACAGCTGCTACTTAATATAGACAGCCACCCTAAATAGTTTAATTTATATATTACTGAAATGCTGCTGAAGTGTTAAATGAGGGGCTGCAATGATGGTGCAGTGGTCAAGAGTGCTGGCTGTTCTATAGGTCCTGATTCAGTCCCTGGCACCCAGATGATAGCTCACAAACTGTCTAATTCCAGTTCTGTTGGCTATAATGTCCTCTTCTGGTCTCCAAGAGCACTGCATGCATGTGCTACACAGACTCTGGCAGAAAAACCCATATATCCAAAAATAATTTTAAAAATGTCAAATGGATTTCTCAAGGTTGTATACTTAAGGACCAGTATTTTAATATAGGTTGAATTTTAGTTTCTTTTTGTTGTTGTTGTTTTTTGTTTTCAACCACTAAACTCTGCTGATAGTCATTGTTCCCATGTTTAAACAATTGTGGGATTTAGTTATGTAGTTTAGACTGAGTTCTCATGTACCTCAGGCTGGTACAAAGGATGACCTTGAACTTCTGATCCTTCTGTGTCCAGTTCCCAGTAGCAGTAATGTATAACTACTCCTGGCTTATGGCATCTTAGAGCAAATCAAGGGCTTGATACAAGCCAGGCAGACAGTCTCCACTGAGCTGAGTGCCTAGTTCTTCCAGGATCGCTCAGTGTGCGAACTACGCAAGGATACACTGGTAATGCTCTCTTCTCACTAGTAGCAGTAAGAGGGCTTGGGTCACTTTATGTGAGATATTGTCACCGAGAGCTCCCATGTTTACTTACTTAAGAGGAAATACAAGGTTGAAAATAATGTTATTAAAACTAAACTTATTACTTTATATATCCATTTGATTGTCCTTAAAAGTTAAGTTTAGGAGTGGCAGAATATATTTAAAGAACTTTACTGGGTTTTCTCCATCTGGAAGTCTTTGTAGGCACCTCCACAGTTGCCTTTCATGTTTCTGAATTTCCTACAAACATTAATTTTAATATACTTATTCATCTCTGGCCTACATTACAGCTGTGTTTGTGTGTATATGTATGTACATGTACGTTCAAAGAGAATTTTATTTTCTCTTCCTTCCCTTTAATCTTGTACCTACCAAAGAGATACTAGGTTGCTTTTAAATTTGCAAAAGAGAGTAGGAAAAATGGGTGTGAAGCACGATACTAGCAAGCAAGATTTTGTTGCTCTTGCACTTTAGGTAATTCTTCCTCTGGTCATCTACACAATCACATATTTACTCAGTATCTTGTAGTCTCCTTTGGAAAACTGTTTTTGAGTATGTGACATCCTCTAGGGTGACAGTAGAATGAAGCTAAAAATCTCTTGTATTTAGGATAATATATGCGCTTGGATAACTTAAGTCTTTTATTTTTGTGTTACTGTAAAGAACCCTGACTAAAACAGTTACTTATCTAATTTTTGCAGAAAATACAATGGCCATATTGAAAATAAGCCACTAACCATCCCAAAAGACATTGACCTTCATCTAGAAACCAAGTCTGTTACAGAAGTGGATACTTTAGGTAAGGGGAATCTTGTAAAGTATTCTGCATACTTTCTGTCAGTGAAAGTACTGTATCTGTTGTGGATATGGTTTTGCTTGTATGAAATCTAACAACTGACTTTCTCAAGCTGCAAAGACTTTATTCAAATGAAGTTTCTCTTTTCTGTTTATATGGTATTGTTCTCCCTAGTCTGGAAAGTGGCACACTTACTCAGCCTTGTTACAGCTTCGGGTAATTGGGCTGAAATCAGTCTTGTGATCATAAATTTCAAATTTATCTCCTTTAATAATCTATTACTGTCATAATGAACTTTAACTACATCTGCAAATTGAGATATCTAAACTTTAGTAACAACTATTCTAATGGTGTTAGGGATTAAGAAGTTGAGAATTTATTCAGAATTCACCTTTATCAATTGAATATATCAAAATAAATAATGAACTTTCCCCCTCATTTTCTGTAATGTGACTATATGATTTTAAGTTTAAAATGGATTTTATATAAAGCTAATTAAGTGCTGGAGGGAGATGATGTCTGAAGTGGTGTTCCTAACACTAGTTTTCAAGCCTTATACATTATATCATATTATTGAAGAGATCTTTAAAAATATTCTTTATTCTTATCTTTAAAAAAATTCATTGATTCTAGAACAGATTCTGGGAATTTGACTTCAAAAATACCAGTGATTTTGATGCTTAATCGGATATGAGAACCACTGGGTTACATGAAAAATGGGGAATCACCACATTAAAAAAATTTATATTCTGATCAATATTTCCTCTCCCCTAGCTCCTCCCGTTTCTCCGCCCTCTCAGCTCTGTGCCCTTCCCTCCTTGCTTAGAAAATAAAACAAAACAAAAAACCCCCCAAACAAACCAGAATTTTAAAAAGTCTTAAAAGCCACACACACCACCACCACTGTCTCTGCCACCTCCAATAAAATCCCACTAAAACTCATTAAAAACACAGAATTAGAAACAATAATAGAGAAGCAAAAGATCAGTAAGACAAAAATACCCAGTAAGACTCAACTGGAGAAAACAATTTTTGCCTTTGCCAGCCAGTGTCAGTTGGTTAGTGGTGAATTCCATATCCGCTATTCTTTCTTAGCATTGGGATCTCATCTGACTTAAACTTTAGCAGGTTCTATGCATGCTGCCAGTCTCTGTGAGTTCATGTATGTGTTGGGCCTGTTGTGTCTGAAGACACAATTTCCTTGGGGCTATCTGTCACCTCTGGCTCTCACAGTCTTTCCTCCTCCTCTACAATGTGGTTTCTTGAACCCTGTGAGGAGTGATTTAAACTGACTCTTCCAAAGCGCTTTGTTCAGTTGTGGATGTCTGTGGTAGTTCCTATCTCCTGCAATAGGAAGCTTCTCTGATGATGGCCAAGCAAGACAATGATCTATAGCAGAGTGCTGTTAAGAATCATTTATTATATTCCTTTAGCAGAACAATAATATTTGATTTTCCCTTAAGCCGACCGCTTATCCATTCACAGATTCTTGGCCACCTGAGCAGTGTCAGGCATAGGTTCCATTTGCTGGAGTATGATTTTAATCCAGTTAAATAGTGGGTGATCACTCGCACAACATTTATGTGAGTATTGTACTACCATATCCATATCATGCAGGCAGGTTATCATTACGAATCACAGGGTTTGTAGTTGGGTTAATGTTTACCTGTTTCTTTCTTTGTACATGCAGCATTTCTTCCAGTCCCATGAGCCTAGTCAGTAGCAGGAAAGGCTCTAGTTAGGTATCAGCTTGCCCTCTTTGTGTTCAAGAAAATTGTATGTGCTATCTTCAGCAGTAGGGCCTTACCATAAATTTTTAGAGAGCATCTAATGGCTTAAGATCTTTGGGGGTTTCTCTGGGGCCTCTTTGTCTGCAATGCAACTAGATATAACCCATTCCTAGCACTAATGTTTTCACTTGGTGGTGAAAGCTGTCTAACTGGGGCATTAATTATTGGAACCCCCAACTATATTTTGTTCATACATATATACGTATTAGGAAGCTTCTGTGGAGTAATATCACATTGTAAAATGTAGCACATTTTCATTTTTCACTCATCAGTTGGTGGGCATCTACATTGTTTCTCATTTCTTACTCTGATAGAGTAACCATGAAAATAGTTGAGCAAGTGTCTGTAGTAGGATGTAGAGTCCTTTGAGTATGTGTCCAAGAGTGTTACAGCTAGATCTTGAGGTAGGTGGATTCTCAGCTTCCTAGGGAACCACCACACTGATTTCAGTAGTGACTGTAAAAGTTTCTGCTCCCATCAACTATGGATAAATGCTCCTTTACTCTACATCCTTGCCACCATGAGCTATCATTTGTTGTAATGATCTTGGCCATTCTTGTGGGTATAAAATGAAATCTCCAAGTAATTATGATTTGCATTTCCCTGATGACGATGTTGAACATTTCTTTAAGTGCTTTTTATCCATTCATGATTCCTCTTGAGAATTCTCCATTTAAATCTATACCAAATTTTTAAATTGGACCATGTTTCTTGATGTCTAGTGCTTTCTTTACATATTCTGGGTATTAGCCCTTATTGGATTATGTACTTAGTAAAAGTCTTTTCCCATTCTATATGTAGTCTGCCACTTTGTCCAAGTGATGGTATTCTTTGTCATATAGAAGCTTTTCAGTTTGTTTCATGAAAACCCATTTTTTTAATTGTTCTTTGTGTCTGTATCTATCAGAAAATTCTTTCCTTTGCCAAGGAGTTAAAGACTATTCCCCAATTTCTCTTCTGTCAAATTCAGTACTTCTGGCTTTATGTTAAGGGCTTTTATCCATTTAAACTTATGAATTGTGTAAAGTTTGAATATTTTTCATTCATCTATTGGCAATCATCCAGTAGGAACAGCATCATTTGTTAATGTATTTTTCCTGTTGTATATTTCTGGCTTTGTCAAAAATAAATGTCCATAGGTATACAGACTTATGTGTGGGTCTTCAGTTTGATTCCACTGATCTGTGCACCTACTTTTATACCAATATCATGCTGTTGTTATTACTAAAGATGAATAGTATACCATGACATGGAGTATGGTGATAGCTCTTGCAGTCCTTTATTATTTAGAATGTGTTAGATATCCTGGGTTTCTTGTGTTTTCATATGAAGCTGAAAATTGTCCTTTCAGTTTCTATGAAGAATTATGTTGTGATTTTGATGGGAGTTGCATTGAATCTGTAGACTAACTTTAGTGCGATGGCCTTTTTCAGGGTATTAACAATACCTATTGATGATCATGGGACATCTTTCTATCCTCTGATGTCTTCAGTTTCTTTTGTCAGTGTCTTAAAATTTTTGTTATACACTTATTTCACTTACTTGGTTAGAGATGTCCCATGTCTTTTTGAGGCTATTATGAAAGGTTTTGCTTTCCTGATTTCTTTCTCACTCAGTTTGTCATATATATACTGATTTTTGTTAGTTTTATATTCTGCTACTTTGCTTAAAGTGTTTATGAGCTGTAGAAGTTTCCTGGTGGAGTTTTTAAGGCCACTTATATATGCTGTCATATCATTTACTAATAAAGATACTTTGATGTCTTCTTTTTGTATATTATTAATCTTCAGTTGTCTGATTGCTCTAGATAAGACTTCAAATACTATATATTAAATAAGTGGAAAGAGATTTGACACCTTTGTCTTTTTCTTGGTTTTACTGGAAATTCTTTGAGTTTCTCTCAGTTTAGGTCTATGTTGGCTGTAGGTTTGCTGCAAATTGAATTTATTATGTTTAAGTGTATCCTTTGTATCCCTCGTCTTTCTAGGACTTTTATCATGAAGGGGTGTTAAATTTTTGTCAAGAGCCTTTTCTATATCTAATGAGGTGATCATGTCCTTTTTGTACTTAAATATGTTTATTTGGTGGATTATGTGTATCTATTTATATATGTTGAACCATCCCTACACCTTTGGAATGAAGTCTACTTATGATTTACAAGTATTTTATTAAGAATTGTTACATCTATGCTCATAAGGGATATTGGGTTGTAATTTTCTTCTTTGTTGGGTCTGTGTGTGGTTTTGATATTAGGGTAATTGTGGCCTTATAAAAATAATTAAACAGTCTTCCTTCAGTTTCTATTTTGCAAAAATATTTTGAGGAGTATTAGTATGAATTCTTTTTTGAAGGTCCTGTTAGTATTCTTTGTTGAATTAATCTTGACCTGGGCTTTTATTCATTAGTAGACTTTTAATGACTGCTTCTATTTCACTGTGATTTATAGGTACTTAAATTGTTTATCTGTTCTTGATTTAACTTTGTTAGCTTGTATATGTCAAGAGATTTATCCATTTCTTTTAGGTTTTTCAGTTTAGAAATATACATTTTTTTTTGAAGGTAGATATTTTAATTCCATCCACATGTGAAGTCCAGTTATCTGTTAGAAGCTAGACAGAGTGGGAATAAATGATTCATGATCATCAGCAGTTTCAGGATCCTGACAAACAATTCACACATTTTAAAACCATACAACAAGAAGTAAAGGATCCCCCCATCAACCTGAAAACACAATTGAAGGTTATAGAACAATGGTACAATTGTAGATTGATTTACGCCAAGCCATTCTTTCTAGGGTGCCATGTGGTCTCTGCTGAGCATATAAATAAGTCAGGATGCCTCATCTTATTTGTAAATCCTGGTGTTCTTTTCATTGAATCTATGTAGAATTCATGGATGATTTATAAACTTGGATTTTGAAATTGTTATTTTCCTTACTCTCTTAATTCAAATTCAGCTTTCCCATAATTTATGCACACAGGGAATAAAACAGAGAAATGTTAGCAGACTCTTTATTTGGGCAGCATTCAGAATTTTCATGCCATCTATCCCTGCATTGGGAAGCAGAGTCAGTTGTGTCTCTGAGTCCAAGGTACAGGCCTGATACAGCTGTCTCCTGAGAGGCTCTGACAGTACCTGACTAATACAGAAGTAGAGGCTCACAGCCATCCATTGAACTGAGTACATGGTCCCCAATGAAGGAGTTAGAGAAAAGACCAAAGGAGCTGAAGGGTTTGCAGCTCCTTAGGATGAACAACAGTATGAACTAACTAGTACCCTCAGAGCTCCCACCAACCACCAAGTAAGGAGTACACATTGTGGGACTGATTGCTCTGGCAGCATGTGTATAGTAGAGGATTGCAAAGTCAATCATCAATGAGAGAGGCCCTTGGCCCTGTGAAGGTTCTGTGCCCCAGTGTAGGGGAATGCCAGGGCCAATAAGTGGGAGAGGGTGGGGTGGCAAGCAGGGGAAGGGGGGAGGCAACAGGGGTTCTTGTTATTTTGGTTTTTTCTTTCTTTTTTTTTTTTTTTTTCTTTTTTTTGAGGGGAAACTGGGAAAGGTGAAATTGTATGTCATGTAAATAAAGAAAATATCTAATTAAAAAAGTTTTTAAAAAATGAGTAAAAGAAAATAAAATAAAAATTTAGAAATGTACTTATTTTTAAAGTTTGTTCTTAAAATTATCCAAATTTCTTAGGTGTCTGTTGTGATGTTCTCCTTTTATCTGTATCTCTTATTGATTTGGATCTTCTCAAAGAACCAACTCTTCATTTTATTCATTCTTTGTACACTTTTTTCTACTTTATTGATTTCAGGCCTGAGTTTGGTTATTTCTTTCTGTCTGCTCTTTTGGAGTATTATTTCCTCTTTTTGTTCTAGAATCCTCAGGTATACTAGTGAGTTGTTTGTGTGAGATCTCTCTAGTTTTGTTTATGTGTATCTTTTATGTAGGCACTTAATTCTGTGAACTTGAGTTTTAGAACCACTTTCATGTGTCCCATCAGTTTGGGTATGCTGTCTATTCATTTTTAACTAATTCTAGAAGGTTTTTATTTTCTTTATTTTGGTCTTGACTCATTTTTCATTCATTAGAGAGTTGTTCAATTTCCATCAGTTTGCAAGCTTCTTGTTGCTTCTGTTGTTGTTGATATTCAGCTTTAATCCATGGTGGTCTGATAGAGTGCAGGGAATTATGTAAATTTCCTTGTATCTGTTGAGACCTGCTTTGTGTCCAAATAAGTGGTCACTTTTTGAGAAAGTTTGATGAGATACAGAGAAGAAGGAAAATAGTTTTGTGTTTGGGTGAGATGTTTTGTTATCTGTTAGGTCTACTTGGTTTCTATAGGTTTATTAGGTCCTTCATTTCTCTGTCGGCCTGTCTGTTGGTGAGAGTGGGGTGTTAAAGTCACCCACTATCACTGTTTGAGGGTCAGAATGTAATTTTATATGTAATAGTATTTCTTTTATGAACTTGGGTGCCCTTGTGTATGGTGCACAGATCTTAAGAATTTCACTGTCCTTTTTGTGGCGTTTCCTTGGATGAGTTTGTAATGACATTCCGTATCCTGATTACTTTTCCTTTGAGGTCTGTTTTGCCATATATTAAAATGGCTACCCCAGCCTTAACAATAATTTAGGTAATGTATAAAGTATTATTTTGTAATTTGATCTTTCCTAGGACTCTGTCTTACCTACTTTCAACAAAAATAGCTTTATCTAGCATCTTATAGAAAATTATTTTATGTTATAAACTAGCATCAGAATCTTTATCAGTTGAGGCTTTATTAGTTATATAAAACTTGTAAGTATCTAGAGAGGAAACCTAAAACTAACAACACCAGTGAAGAGCTTTGTAAATCACTCACATCAGCTCACTTCAACATTTAAGACTGAAGACACTCCCTTTTCCCTTTTCATTTCTCCTATAATCTTCAAAACATCCCGCTATTTTGATTAGTAGTTGTCACATTTGTTTTTCTGAGTTCTGTATGTGTTTGCTTGCATAAAAGTGCTCACCGATTTCTATATATTGTTGCTGTTTTGTATTAACAGCTAATGTTTATTGAAAAAGTTACCAGCTACTTAGCCAAATATTGCCTCAGTACATGTTATACTCAGAGGGCTTGGGCTACACAGTAC
Source organism: Montemys delectorum (assembly GCA_019843815.1). Taxonomy (NCBI): domain Eukaryota; kingdom Metazoa; phylum Chordata; class Mammalia; order Rodentia; family Muridae; genus Montemys; species Montemys delectorum. Next base: position 32,065 of record JADRCD010216187.1, read on the forward strand.
CAATCTCCTTTTTTTTTTTTTCCTTTGTTTTTCTTTACTATTCTCTTTTACATCTCAAGTGTAGTCTCCTGTCCTCTTAGTCTCTCTGCCCCACCCAGGTCCACTGCTCCTCTGTCTCACTTCAGAAAAGAGTAGGCCTCTCAGTAATAATAACCGGACACAGCATAACAAGGTGCACTGAGATTGGGCACATACTCTCATATCAGGGCTGGACGAGGCAACCCAGTAGGAGAAGGGTCCCTTGAGCAGGCAAAGACATCAGATAGATCTCCACTCCCACTGTTAGGAGTTCCACAAAAACCCAACCTAAACAACCACAGAATGCATGCAGAAGGCCTAATGTAGACCCCATGCAGGCTTCAAGGTTGCTGCTTCAGTCTCTGAGTGCCTGTGAGCTCTGCTTGGCTGAATCTCCTGGTGTCTTTCACCCCCCTGGCTCCCTCAGTCCATCCTTACCCTCTTCCAGGGCATTCACTGAGCTCTGCTGTGGGTCTCTGCATCTGTTTCCATCAGCTGCTGGGGGAAGCCTCTCTGATGACAATTAGAATAGACACCAATTTAAAAGTGTAACAGAATACTGTAAGGTATTGACTATTTTTTCTAATTTATAAAAAAAAAAAAGTAAATAACTGGGCACAGTTATATTCTGGGTGTTAAAAACAAACCAATGAAAACTTGGCTTAATATACTTAAGTAATGTGGTTTTAGCATGTAGTTTCTTGAACATATGGTTTCATGTAGACAGTTTTGAGAACTACTTGCAAATGGTACTAGTTTAACAATTGGTTATTTGCTATCAGGAACATTCTTGTTAACCAGAGTAGCAATGACATGTTCCTTGGTGTTTATGTGCTTCCACAATGCATGCTGTGTCTGTATGGTTATGTGGAAGAGTTGTTGAACTATCTTTCCTTTTCATGGTACAACTTACTGAAGTGCCTCGTACAAGCAAGCACTTTACAGCTGAGCTCTCTGTACTCGGAACTTCTTTTGACTCCCACCATTCTATTGAGGAGACATATATGAATATAAACTCAATGGTTTTATTGAATAGAAGTAAAAACACATGATCATCTGGGTTAATACTATGGCCAAGGATATAAGTTTTACTTTGGTTGCCTGTGTACATAATTGATAACTATCACACTCTGCAGGAAATGAGCCACAGTACAGTTTGAAAAAAGTTTAAATCAAATGTGTAATTAGTTGTACTGTCAGAGAATTGTATTTTGATTAAGTGCTGACTTATGGAGTCATTTTTTGAAGGGCTGTGGCTATATGTAAATTCAGCATTATATGAGTTTGTTTCTAAGGGAGAATAAGACATGCGCTTGTTCACTTACTATATGTGTAGTAACTCACAGAATCACTCCTATCCGTGGTTAAGAACAAATGTAAACTTCTGTAGAAATTGTATTCATTGAAGTTGATGTTAACACAGCTAAATACAACCAAAAGAAAATTATTCATGAAATTTTTATAGAGATAAGCTAATGGGTTAAGAAAACACAAATATATTTGCATTCATGTTTTAACAGCAATATAAATAATTTGTAGTGGTTGGTTCAGGATTATTTTCATTACTTAATTTAGGAACTATCAAAATTTGGCTTTAAATGCTAAATTTGACTGATGCATTTTGAATCATAAAATTTACAGTTCAAGTCTGCAAATAGAATGGAGTCTAACTTAATGTTATATGGATTTATCCTCGTAAGCTTAAAATTTAACTGCAGCTTGTCTTGACCTTTTCTTTTTCAGCACTGCATTACTTTCCAGAATACCAGTGGCTGGTGGACTTCACTGTGGCTGCTACCATTGTGTATTTAGTAACTGAAGTCTATTACAGCTTCATGAAGCCTACACAGGAAATGAATATCAGCTTAGTCTGGTGCCTCCTGGTTTTGTCTTTTGCAATGTATCCTTCAAACCATCATTAACATTGTAAACTTATTTTTTTTAACTTAATACCATTAGACCTTGTGTTTAATTTTGAAAAGAATAGTCAATCGTAGTCGGTTGTTAGAGATTTTTCCTTTGCTGAATTCTTTACAGAATTTTTAGGATATGTTAACTTTCTTCTTTGACAATTTCATACACACACACACACACACACACACACACACACACACATATATATATACTGTGCAACTTGATCACATTCAATAAACATTCTTTTTGTAACTTAAAATTTCAAAATAGGGTAGTCCTAAAAGGTAAATGTAGAAGAAGATGTAACTTCATTCCATTTCTTTTTTTATCCACGTAGAATATCAGAAAGGCTACCAAACATTTTTACTTCTGTAACAAGCTCTGTGTTTGTACTGGGAATAAAGGGAGGATTTCCTTCCAGGTGCTTAATGGCTCTGTGATCCTGAGACATAGATATTCTAATTTTTCCTTTTCCTCTTGTAGTCCCTCCTGTACAGATAGCATTTTAGTAAGTTTGACTCAGGTTTACTGTGCTACCTATGAAAATCTTGTTTGTAGCAAAACATGCTTTCCTTAAATAATTTATTTTTATTTCATGGAAAGTAAGCTTTCCCAGAGTGGTGATGCATCAGATCAGTACGTCCTTTCTGTCTTGTTTGCCATAGAACTAGCCTTCTGAAACCCTCATTTCTAAACAGTTATGTTTAATGTGTTACTTTATATGTGCACATGTTGGAAGAACAGAGGGTAGCTGGCAGGAGTCCACTTTCTCCACCATGTTGGTTTGAGACAGGGCTCAGGCTTGTGTCCCATCTTCAGCAGCCTTGCAGAGACTTGTCCTGGACCACCATTCTCTGCTGTCCTAAAAATCCCCGTGTCCCTTTTAGGTGCCTTGGCTCATTCTCTGTTTGAAAGCGTGAACTCTTATGTGGTATCTTTAGAAAATAGTTTTTGAAGTTTTGTGTGAATCAAGCTGTCTTCTTAATCAGTTGATATTTTGGCTCAGCAGATAATTCAAAACCAGTATTTCTTTGGAATTTTGAACTGTTGAAGACCTGGATGCCCTATTAACTCTCATGTTGTGCACACCACCCCCGCCCCCGCCCCCCCATCCCGCCTCCACCTAAGTACAACCTCTCTGGAACTTCTTTTCTTTCTTACTTCTTTTTTTTTTTTTAATTATTGTCGGTATTCTGAAATTTTCCTGTTAAGTCCTCTTTTGCCCTTTGGGTTAACAAAACAAAAGTTAGATTCTGTACCTTACAGAGGATTTGGTTTTATTCTTGTAAAACCACCTGTTTTGAAAATTCATGTTCATTAGTTTGAGGAAGCTTTTTTGTAATTATTTATCTGATGAGTTTTTCTTCATTTGAACCTTTTGGGGAATGCTTATTGCTGAGCAAGTAGTGTCACCTGCATTAGTATCTGAAATTGTCTGTATTTCATATGGAATTATTATAATTTTAGGTGTTTTTAGGAAATTTTCTTGACTTTCTCAACTATTATGTTTCTTGCTTAGACTTTTACTACAGTTTAAAATGTTAGTGAGCTCTTTATTTTTTAACTCCTATGAAAATCTGTCTTATTATATTGTGTATTTTTATTAGTGATAATATTCCTTATAGAATGCTTCATTTTCCACTTTGGTTACCGTTTATACATATATGGATATGCTTGCTATGTAGATTATTTATGTGGCATAGCCATTCATATACTACTAAAGAAACAAACATACATTTGTAACTAGCTACTCACGTTTTTTCTGTCATTTTTCATTTTATTTCACATTGCTTCATGCAATGGCAGCCATCCTACACAGTCCTTAGCAATGAACTAGTTCTACTCCATTTAAGTGGCATTCTCATAAAGGATTCCAAACAATAACATTTCGTCCACAGGAATATTGAGGTTTGCTGTGTGTTCATAGTAGAAACTATAGAAAATGGTAGAGTTTACGTACAATCTAGGCCATTTTCTTTAAGCTTTAACTGTGAAGATGTTAGAGAAAAGAAAGAAGTAGAATAGTATATATAATTGAGTATGTGAGTTGTATTTAACATTGAGTGTGAGATAATAACCTACTGTGATTACTTCCATCCTTGAAATGGAATTAAATGCCATATACCTATATTGACACCAAAGAAGAATGTGCTGACAGCCTGTGCTTGTCCTAGCTTCAACTGCTCTCATCTTTAACTCTATGAACCAAACCTACTAGCAGTGACTACTGTCTGGGACATCTTCATTTCCTTATCTTATGTCCCTACTTAGGAATCAAATGCAGGTCTCTGCAGAATTCTAAGCACATATACATTAATTGATTCAGATAGTCTCTGCAGTTGTTACTAATAAAATATTCTTGGTTAAAGTAGTTTTCAAATTAGAAACATTTAACTTAATCAGTTCAGTGATTAAGTTACATAAGCCAGTTGTTTTATTTCCGTAATGATTTGTGTTTTTTCTTGGTGTGTTTGTGTTGCTGTCCTTGCATTGGACAGCAGAAATGTTTTCTGTAGTCTCGAGAGTCCTAAAGAAGACGACTGGCATTTTGAATGCATGATATTTAAATGTTGGAGCCTGGAAGTGGGCCATCTCTTGTCATCAGTTCACTCTAACCCCACATAGACTACCCTCCTGGTTGGTTTGTAGCTCTGTGCGTCATCAGTGACTAGTCTTCATGTTTCAGTCCTCTATGCCATGAGCTACGGTGTAAGGCAATGACAGTGAACACCTCATAGCCCAGGGAAGCAGCTATAATAATGGTCTTTGCTTCATTTGACATCTTAGAGTTCTAGGAAAATGCTATGATCTCGTGATTATGAAGCATTTTAATCTCATTATGAATAAATGAAAAGCACAAAGGTAAAATCACCATAGCAAAAGCTAATGATCGTATGATAGAAGTAAAAATGTTAAAGTAGTTTACAACTTACAGGCAAGTTTTTAAGATAAACTTTCTTGAGAATAAACTGTAGTCCAGAGTCGTGTTGGGTCAATTACATGAATTTCAAGGAGAAAGCTTTAATGCAAAGAATTCTATGGCTTCTCAATTAGACCTATTGTGCTTGGTTAAAGAACTAAATCACTAGTCACATTTCCATACTGTATTATACTGTGTTATATGTGTAAGATTCAAAAAGCATTATGCATGTCTTTATACCTAGCTAGAGTTTTTAATTTGCTATGATTATGGACATGCAAATATTTATAAAACCAAGTTGTAGATAGTTTAAATGAAAATAAGTCCTAAGGCTTTCCAGTTGAGGCAGCTTTATTTGTAGACATGTAAAGGTATAGAAGTTAAGTGCTGCCTTATTTGCTCTGGGAAATAGCCATAGCAAAGTAGGGTGAATCAGTTCCTAGCTACTTCTAAGTCCCTTAAAAGGTTACAAATTACTATATTTTTCCTTTATACCATGTGTTGCTTTAAATTTATATGGAAGTTGGAACTCTGAAGTAGTTTGCTTTAGATGTCAGGTCTCCTCAAAAAGGAACAGATACTGACTTGGCTAAGGTACCAGCTTGAACTTATGAACTCCATATAACAAACATGTCTAAGCTTGCCTTGGGAGTGTGTGTGTGTGTGTGTGTGTGTGTGTGTGTGTGTGTACATATACACATGTGAAGGTCAGGAGACAACTTGAGGAAATCATTTCTCTCCACCACCCATGTTGGTTCTTGGGAATCACACTCAAGTTTGCCAAGCTTGGCAACAAATGCCTTAACAGACTTTTAGCTGACCAGTCTGCCAGCCCCAGGCTTGTTTCTAACTTTGTGAGGCCTTTTGTGACATCAGTCCGTTCAAGCTACTCGGAACCCCAGAATGAAAGATGGCAGCAGAAAAATAGTCTCTAATTTGTCTACTGATTTATAATTAGTTTGATATGATCCTTTTAGCTAGGAAGTGATTTTTTTTTTCTGAAGTTAAAAATTCAAGGGTAGCCTTTTATTTTATTAGAATCTAAAACCGTGGCCATTACTGTTTGTTAAAATAAAGCCCATCTTTATGCTTTCATATATCTTTGGTTGATATTTTTCTCTTATCTGGTTAGGTTGACTCTGGCTCACTATAAGGTTGTTTAGTGATATACTTTAAAACATGTGTGATACTTTTTTCTAATGTGTAGAAGAATTTTATGTTCCTTTTTTCTTCCTAAGTAATAATTAAGCCTACACACCTAGGAGAATATGATAAAACTTTAAGGTAATGTTACAAACTTTTTGTATTGTTAAATTGGAATGATTATCTTGAAAGATTTTGCTAAATAGATCATAAGAATGAATGTGCTTATTATAAATTAGCTTTAAATGAAAATGTGTAATAGAGATTTAATATTGTTTTTAGGGTTTTGTTTGTCTTTTTGTTTTGTAGTATATAATGAAAAATGTAATTGTCTTAGTTGCTTTTCCACCAAGAAAAGTAGAAGTGAGAAACTTAATCATTTGAATAGGGAAAAAATACTAGCATTTTTAATAATAGTTACAAAAATAAGTATCTTTCCATGGTTGAACAAATTTCAGTTTATATGAAATTCAGTTTAAGTAGGAACACGATCTCTTTCTAGTATTGTTAAGGTTAGTTATCAGGAAGTTTCCTGTTTGGTGTGAGATTGATTTTTGTCCTGTAGCCCAAGTATGTGATACCTTCAGCAATATGATTTTACCATGTAGCTATCATGAGTAGCCAAGTGCAGTGACAATAGCCCGTGATAGTTTTAATATCTCTTGGGCTTCTCTAACTAATAATTCGTGGGAAGGCATCCCATGCCTCGCACTTTGACTTTATTTAATAGCCTGTGACTTCTGGGACATCTATGTGGGGTCCTTCTGCTCAAATTAGTGTTTTGATAATGGCTTGCTAAACTAGTCAGTTTCCATATACTTTTTCATGCATTCCTAGTTTTGATTAACCTGCTTGTTATTTTCTTTTCTCTTGCCCACACCTCCACTTAATTCGTTAAGCCCACCCCAATCTCCTTTCTTTTGTATCCCATGGATCTTATTAGGCTTCCATTGGTTTCCCCACACTCTTCCTTATGTTCCTCTTCCTACATAAGCCTCTCCACCCCCAATTTTCCAGCTTTCAGCTTTCTTTTTACCTATAATCTATTTTCCCCTCCCCTTTAACGTACCTCCCCATATCGCCCCTTTAATTTCCTGGCTTCAGCTTGTCTTCCAAGTTAAATACACAAAACAAAAGTTTGCAGCTGGGATACATATAAGAGGGAATTTGGGCCCTGAAATACCAGTTTTTCAGTTCTATACATTTCTTTATTTTGTTATTCTTTGTGCCTGAACAAAGAACAGCACCACATTGTATGTACATTTTTCTTACGTATTCATCTGTTGGGATATCCTGGCTGCTTCATTTTCTTTCTCTTGTGAACAGAGGAGCCATGAACATGGCTGTATGAGTATCTCTGAGGTAGAGTATGAAGTCTTTGAATGTGGCTCAGGAGTAGTATAGCTGGGTCTTAAGCAGTTTTATTCAGAACTGATTTCCACTAGTTTACACTCTTACCAACAGTATGTAAGGATTTCCCTTTGGCCATATCCATGCCTGCATTTGTTGTCATTTGTATTACTGTAGATGGCTGTTTCTGTTGGGGTGACATGGACTCTTTAAAGAGTTCTTTTGATCACATTTCCCTGATGGTCAGTGATGCTGATGAGCACTTTTTAAGGTGTCTCTTGGCTCTTTGTATGAGAATTTTCTGTTTTGTTCCATAGCCCATATTTTAGTTAGATTCTTGATTTTCTTAATGTCTAGTTTTTGAATTCTTTGTATACTGTGGACATGAATCCCTGATGAATGAATAGCTGGTAAATGTGGGCCTGTTACTTGTTTCACGTTTGCTTTACTGTACAGAAGCCTCTGAGTTCTGTGGTATACCATTTGTCAATTGTTTTTATCTCTTGAGTTACTGGAGTCTTGCTCTCCAGCGTCTTGCCTGTAAGAAGTTGAAGCATGCACTCTGCTTTCTCCTCTCCTGGTTTTATAGTATCAGAATTATGTTGAAGTGGCCCTTGGTCCTTTTGTAGTTGAGTTTTGTGCAACTAGTTTTATTTGCATGTTAATATCCAGGTTTCCAGGCATCATTTGTTGAGATACAGTTTTTCTTCAATATATATTTGACAGCTTTGCCAAAAGTTGTATAATTGTAGTTACATGAACTTATACTTGGGCTCTCAATTCTATCCCATTGACCTCAGTTTTTGTGCCAGTTCCACACTGTGGAACACTTATTACTGTCACTGTAGTCGTATTGGAAATCAAGTATGATGGTACCTCCTTAAGCATCTGTCTAAGCTATCCTACTTCCTTTTTGCCCGGAAATGCTTGGGATTGGTTTTGGTTTTCTGTATCTGTGAAGAGGCCATGTAATTTTGATTGGAATTGCATTTGTAGGTTGCTATTGGTAGGATGGCCATTTTTACAAGATTAGTTGTGCCTATCCATGAGCGTGAAAACTCTTCAATCTTCTCGCATCTTCCTTAATTTCTGTCTTCTCTGTTGTAAAGTTTTCATTGTAGATTTTTTTTTTTTAATTCCTTGGTCTGGTTTGTCCCTAGGCATGTTTATTTTATTTTATTATGGCTGTTGTAAATGGGATTTCCTTTTTGGTGTGTTTGTCATTGGTATATAAGACAGCTCTTGGTTTGTATGTGTTTTGTGTCTTCCCACTTTGCACAAAGTATTTATCATCTATAAAAGTTTTTTTGGAGTCTTTAGGAACTCTTATATAATCATATCTTCTGCAAACAGGGATACTTTGTTCTCTTTTCCTATTCATATCCCATTTATTTCCTTCTCTTGTCTTATTGGTCTAGCTGAGACTTGAAACTGTATTGTATAACAATGAAAAGAGTGGACATCCTTATTTTATTTCAGATCGTAGTGTGAATGTGCTTAAGGTTTTCTGTATTTAGTATGATAGTAGCCAAGGGGTTTTTATAAATACCTTTTAGTATGTTGATGTACACTTCCTCCATCACTATCCTTTTTATGATTTCTATCATGAAGGGGTGCCGGATTTTATCCAAGTTTTCTAGTAAGGTGGTATTATTTCTGTGTTTTGATCTTCACTACATGATGAGTTACATTTATCTATGTATGTCAAACTATCCCTGCATTGCTAAAATTGGCTGGAGACTTAAATTCAGGTCAGGGTCGTAGTCTCTCAATGCATATGGTCTTTTTAAACAAATATACTAAATTAACATATAATTACATCACTTCTCCCATTCCTTTTCCTTCTTCAATGCTGTCCATGTCCCTCCTATCTCTCTCTCAAATTGATAGCCTTTTTTCCTTTAATTCTTACTGGTGTGTGTGTATGGCAGGGGGAGAGATAGTGATGCCGAGCTACATAAACCCAGCCTTCTCCCTCTTAGCAGTCATTAATGGCTGGTAGGTTTTTGTCTAGAGGTCGGAACCTGTGCGGTTTTTCCCCCCCTTTCACATTAGTACGACTATTGATATTGTCATGATTCAGGTGTTTTTATGTTGTCACTTCTAGGAGATACTGCAAATTTCTTGGTCCTCTGGTTTTTATAATCCCACCCACCCACCCACCCAGTCTGAATGTTCTCTGAGGCTTAGATAACAGGAGTTGTATTGTAGATAGATAGATCAGTTTGGTCTGAGTTCCCCATGGTCTGTTGATTGCTGCATTGTGTCTATTGTTTTCTGTGATGGTCTTTATTTGTTGTAGAGAGAAGTTATACTTACCTGGAAGTTACAAGAATAAGTTTTAGCTGAGTGGTGGTGGTGCATGCCTTTAATCCAAGCACTCAGGAAGCAGAGGCAGGTGAATCTCTGAGTTTGAGACCAGGCTGATCTACAGAGCAAGTGCCAGAATAGCCAGGGCTCCACACAGAGAAACCATGTCTCAAAAAACAAAAAATGAAACAAAACAATCAAACAAAAAGAATAAGTTTTAGAATATAGTTAAAAATTATGCTGGTCTAGTAAAGTAGGATGTAGTAGATCTTATCTTCTAAGATCTGTAACTTCACCAATCTCAGGTCATTGGCTAGGTTTCTTGTACCAGGCATAACTTAAGTGAAATGAATACACACCCACACCCACACATGGGGCGGGGTGGGGGCGCTGACTTTAGTTTTGAGGTAAATATAAAGTAATGTGGTTCTTCAAGGCTTTATCAAAAAACCTGGTATTAAAGAGTCTCTGTAGCTGAAAGCATAATTGGCAAAATCTCTTTATGTATGAGTTGAGAAGAATAATATTGTGTTATATGTAATGGTTTCATGGAAGAGAAGCTTTAAAAATCATCTTTCTTAAAATAACATGGAAATGGTGCTTTTGACAAACCTCTGAGTCATTTGAATTGAAATTAACATCAAATAAATTTGATAATTTGCTTAAGCTTGATAGCACAGCATCATGCCAAGTTCAGCAGTGCCACAGTATTCTTGTAGCTATTTCCAAGTGATTGAGTAGGTGTTACTAAAAAATAGGAAAAAGACTGACTAGCAGGTTCAGGTAAGCTTTATATAGCAATAGTAGGGATTTTAGGAGGAATGAAGCATAGAAGCACAACAAAGTCCTGCACTGCAAGACACAAGTGTCAGTATTGCATCTTAAATTCCTTCTGTACTTTGAAGAGATTGCCAGCTTTCCACATTCAGAAGATGTGAAGGTTTATTCTTTGCTATAGAAATTATTGAGCAGGATGTACATATGTCTCATGGTTGAGTACTTGCCTAGAAAGCTTAAGGCCCTAGGCTGGGAACCTAATACCATTTATTCATTAATTGACGGATTAAATAAAATAAGATATGAAACAAAAAGTAGCTTCCACTTTAGCATAGAGCTTGCTCCTTTTGAAAAATCAAAAATGCTTAACTAGTTTGAAAAGATCCATCTTTTACCTCTGCCCTGCCATTCATTGACTATTTAGTGTAATTGGTGGAGGTAGACAAGTGAGTGCTGAGGGTCCAGGCTCTGGATTATGAAGCCTAGGGTTAAAGCTCAGTCTCCTCTAATCTAACTGCATAACTTCCAGGTTTTTGCCTAACTTCTGGCATAGGTCTCTTTAGCCGTAGTTTGTTTTGTGTGTGACTAATACTAAAAGACAGCTGGTTTTTCCAGTGCTTATTAACATGACATTCATATCAAAGTTGCATATGTCTAGATTTGTTTACTGGCTGCATTATGTTGTCTACTTATTTCATTTATCCTTTCAAGGAGCATGAGGTCCAAGTGCTGGGTTTGTGTTATATTTGAGTTGATCCTAATTAAAGGAGTAAATATGTGTTATGTGGGGTTCAGGTAATGTGTTGACTTTTGTTTTATTTTCAAGGTGGGCATGTTGATCACTTTGGAATATTCAGGTGGAATTGTCTTTGTTTAACCTTCATATGAATGATGGTTCTAAATAGTTTTCATATAACATCAGCAGCTATAAGCAATTTGTAAGCAATTTTATAATTTAGTGGTTACAAATGACTTCTGTGGTATTATAATATGTTTTTATTATAAGTGAAAGTATTAAATATAAATGCTTAATAAGTATGCCCAATAAGAGTAGTGGCCTAAAATCTCTACCACTCCTTTTCAAGCTGCTGTTGTCCTGAACCTATTGGTTTCTCAAATTCTGTTGTTACCCCCATTAAATTTGAGTCATATACATAAGAAATACATTATGTAATTACAATTTAATTTTTATATACTTTTCCTTAATTTAAAAATGTAGACTCATATTAGATTTTCTCTTTGTGTTCTATCTCCATTAAGACTTTCATTAGTTTTCACTTCCCAGGACCTCTGACAGACACTGGATAGAATGAAAGCGAATACTGTGTATTCTTTTGGCATTTGCCTCATATAAAGATGGCTGTGCATAGCTCCCACAAGTTATTTGTGGTTTTTCCTGAACTTTTCCTTTTGCAGCAAAGTTCTATTTTCATTAACTACACACTATTTTAAAGTAGAAGATGGAGGTGAAAGGTCAGTTTGTGTCACTTTTGGATTTTTTTTCTTCGTTAAAGCAATGGCAGTTTTGATCGTAACAGAGAACTACCTGGAGTTTGGACTTGAAACAGGTAAAAGTCTTATACAACTTTAAAAATCAATTTTAGTTATATAATTTTTATTTCGCTATTTAAGTTTTAGTCAGATAAACATTTAAAAGTGGAGTTGGCTTATGTTCTAATTAACCTTTACTAATCTTCAATGAAATCTTTATTGTTACTGTTTTATAAGGTTTTATTAACCTTATTCCACTTAGTTTTTTCTTAAGGTTTAATCAGTTTCTGTAATGCTAAAGAATTAATTCAGATTTTCTGCACTCGTGGAATGTACAAGTATCAAAGGGATGTTTTAGAGACTGTTCCTGCTAATAACTGATTTTCATTGCCTCATAGCATACTTATTAACACACAGAAATAGGCTAGTCATTAGAATATAAGATGCTCTGTCTTCTAAGAGTGTATTTCACCCTATGATGACAATAATCTCTGTTTTTTTTTCTACAGGGTTTACAAATTTTTCAGACAGTGCAATGCAGTTTCTTGAAAAGCAGGGTTTAGAATCTCAGTAAGTTTTTGACAACTTGAGCATTATTTGAATTTAACATTTTTCATTTTAAAGCAGTTTTTACTATAAATAATTAGTTGATTTTAATCAGTAAAAACAATTCCCCTTTGATAGGACTTCACTTCTCTCTCTCCCTCATTTCAGTATTGGGATCCAACCCTGTGCCCAGTGCATGCAGACAAGCAGGGGCTTACCCCTAAACTCATTGTGAGAGGGGCTTACTTCTAAACTCCATTTCCAGCCCTGGGTCATCATTTATAGGAACTCCTTACTCATACTTTGTACAGTCATTTGAAGTTAGACTTTTCCATCAAATTCTTAGCTATATTTGCTCTTACAATCTCATTGTCTCCAAAGATGAAACTAACTTATATCCAAGCCATATGTCATTAATGTATAGCTTGGATTGTAGCTGTTATTTAAGAAATATCTGGTTTAGTTTATAGTTCACCATGGTCTGTTAAAAAATAAGATCAGTATGTATGTATGTAGTACACACTTTGATGTACTGACATTATTATGAGTTATAACTTACTTAGATAGAAAAAAAATGGTTCTCAGTAAGTTACCAAAAAATTTATCAGGTTTTTTCTTTTTTAAACTTTATTTTTAGGGGTCCTGTTTCAAAACTTACTTTCAAATTTTTCCTGGCTGTTTTCTGTTCACTCATTGGGGCTTTTTTGACATTTCCCGGATTACGGCTGGCTCAAATGCATCTGGATGCCCTGAATTTGGCAACAGAAAAAATTACACAGTAAGCGGAAAATGTACATAAGCACATGCAGATAAATATATGTTTTCCATCTTAATTAAGGTATATTATTGTGATAAAATAAATTATTTTATTAAAAATTAATATTAATAAATACTTGATGTCGCACCATTTTCTATCAGCTATAAGTAGTGTCTCTTTGGAATTTAAAGGCTATGTTAAAAAGACATGTGTTGTTAAACTCATTTTTACTTGTTTAAATGAAAATGTTAAGGTTTATGTTAATTCTTTTTCATTCAGAGATTTATAATATTTCAGTGTCTACATTCAAACTGAAAATCTCATGGAAATTTCCTTTTTAAAAATTTAAGATGCATAAAGTTTATGTATTTATTCAGATACTTTAATATTTTTATTTACAACAAATAATTTTAAGCCTGTTACATTTGTAAGAATGTTTCTAAGTTGATCTGCATGTTAGACTTTAAGTAATTCACAATTTTATTTTGAGGGTGTAAATACTGTGCAACACCCTGTATCAAGATAGTTGAACCAGCAACTCTTACTTTGATTCTGAAAGGAAGAAAATCTTAAACCTCCAGGAGGCTCATGGTTCTGAAGCCATTGCTGTTTTCTGTAGTTATTTGGGGGGGTCTTCGTTTATTTGGTTGACTGGGGTTTTGTTTGTTTATGGGTAGAGACCTCTTAACAGAAAGGTGAGCTTGTATATACTTTTGGTTATACCCAGGGTCTTGTCTTACCTGCAGCAAGTCATTCTTGAGAATACTCCATTTTTATATACATATGTATAGTCATTAAGGGACTCTAGGAGGACTCTAAAATCTCTGTTCTTTAAGACACTGTCTTTAAGACACTTTAAGATGCTAATTCCTCTCTTTACATTTTTATCTCTTACCTCTATTCTTCAATTTAATTCTCACTTTCCTCCTTTACTCCATTTTCTCCAAGTTTAGGTGTTCACTTGTTCCTAGCTGCCCCACCCCTGTTACACACTACTTCGTCTCCCCCACTTTTTTTCTTTTACTCAGCATGCTCTTCACTATGTCCTGCCTTTCCCACCACCCAGCTCTCTAAAGGCTTCTTTTAAGACAAAACCTGGTTCCCCCTCCTCTCTACACACACACACTGCAGTCCACTAACCCCAGTGTTAGGATTTAAATAAGCTGAAAAGGGTGGGTGGAGGGGAGCCCTTCACAAGCTACTGAAACCGCTGTGGGCTGCTCCTTGATACTGGAGTGTTCCCTAGCAACACTGCATACCTAATACTGCTCTTTCTTCCCTGCCCTCCATGGTTTACCAAGACGGTGGGATGAAAGAGTCACGTTATAAAACCTAAAGCACGGAGTGATGGTCGGAGAGAGGGTGATGCTTCTATCCTCAGGAAAACGTGGCCTTATTTAAGAGTTTTCCTTTTGGGAATTTGGGATTTTATGTTATTTCCAGTTTATTACAGCTTCATGTTGTGGTACAGCACTCACACTATCGTGTTGTAACAGTATGGGCAAGCTAGTTCTGTTGTGGATAGCCTGAGTGGCAAGAAGCAACGTGGACTGCACGCTTGTGGCAAAGCACTGCAGCTTGTATTGTGCATGGGATGTAAGCACCTTTCCTTGTCAGGACTTACTGTTCCTGACTCAGCCCTGTGTCCTCCAGACCTGACCCTACCATTTGTCTCTGTAGTAATATTGAAAAGTCTGTGTATTTTAAAACCTATCGTCAAGCCCTCCTGTGGTTAATAATGAAAGCAGTGTGTTGTAATAAAATAGTGTGACAAGTTTGTCTTTTGTTCCAAAGAGAAAAATTTTGGCAAGCCATGTGTATCTGTAGGATACAGATTTAGATACTAGTTAACAGAGAGGTTGCCCTCACTCCTGACAGCCCTCTTCTGCATTAGGAATGGAGCCTCAGTATGGTGGCTCATGTGTGTAGTTCCAGCTTCTGTGAGGCTAAGAGTAACATGAGGGCCAAGCTAGGCTGTGTTAACAAGATCTGTTCCATAGAACTAAAAATAGGGGGGGGAGTGCATTATCTTTGTTTGCATATCGTAAATTAATTTCATTTGTGTTTATAACAGTCCAAGAAGAAATACAAATCTTGAGTCATTTGTAATTTTGGCAGTATAATTTTAACATTATAAATGATCATTGCATATTGCAAGGTTGCTCAGTTATAAGTTGTTGTCTTTCTTTGCCATTTGCCTTCTAATATTATGACTTTTCTAATCACTGTCATTTATTTGTGAATGATGAGCAAGTGTTTGGTTTAGCTGTGTTGAAAATTTTCAGATGACTTGTATATTTATATATTCCCTTGGGATCACTGAAATTAGATACTAATTAAAACACCTTATCTACTGAGTCCTGGATTTAAGGGATTGCCATGGAACTTTCTAGCTCTGCATGTTCTCACCTGAAACACTAAGATAATAACGCAGTTCTTAAGAATTCTGGCTAACAGTAAATGATTAGAAATGTCATACCCAAGTTATACTTGCACATTTTGTTTCTAGATCTTTATGTGTACTTCTTGTATACTTTCAGAACATTACTTCATATCAACTTCTTGGCACCTTTATTTATGGTTCTGCTCTGGGTAAAACCAATCACCAAAGACTACATCATGAACCCGCCATTGGGTAAAGAAAGTGTCCCTTTGTAAGTATGGGTACTTGAGTCCTGCGTTTTATTTCCATTATACGTCATAGTTGCTTTTCTTAATGGTAGGTAGGTTTGTTCGATTTTTTGAGACAGAGGCTCAATATATAGCCCAGACTATCCTGGAACTCACTGTGTGGATCAGTCTGGTCTTAAACTCACAGAGATCTGCCTGGCTCTGCTTCCTGAATACTAGAATTGAAGACATGTCACACTTCTAAAGTTTGTTGTTGTTGTTGTTTATCTGTTTTTATGATAAGTTGAGGTACTTTATTCTTTAATATTAGTGTAAGTAGTTTAAACTTGAAGCTGCAGGCCATCATATAACCTATTTTTGACATCTTTTTGAAAAAAATACTAACAGTTATTACTGTACACTAATATTAGCCTATATATACCCTGAGATTTATCTCCTCCTGTCCAATTATGATCTACCATTTTGCCTACTTAGATCCTTCTACATTGCTTTTATTATTGTTGTATTGTGAAACTTATAGAGGGAAAATAATGCCAATGAAAACTAAAGTATTATTTATTTCCTTATCCATGGGAATTTTTAATATTTTCTTTTGCTTCATGCATGGCTTTTAGATAAAATGTCTCTCAAATAAATTAGATAACATATTTTTATACAGTAAGTATTGCAATTACCATCTCTAACAAATGAGAAAATTTTTCTATAACACACTTAGAAAAATTAAAAGTAATATCTTAAAATTATTATTATTACTTGTTCATAGATCTGCAGTTGGACAGCTATGTTTTAGCAGAATAAGATGTGAAGGAAATAGAGAAGCAGTTTATTGGCAGACGTTAATAACTACTCTGTGTGCTAGGTACACGTTGTGAGATTCTGTTACAGTTCTAAGAAGGTGGAGACAGCTGCTTCGCACTCTAGACTGGCCCCTCACTGTCACTGGCACTGTCACTTGAAGCAGATTATTTAACTGTTTCCCCATCTGGAAAAGGAAGTGTTACCTACCTCACAGGGTTCTTGGTAGAATTAAGTGAAAGATCACATGTAATGCAGCCTTTTGAAAAGTCCTTAGAGATGTTCTTTTCACTAGTGTGTCATCAGAACTAAAATGAAGAAGTGGCAAGTTGCTGGCTGCACAGTGTGCACTATTTCGCATGGAGTATATACTTGATGGCCTTGGAGAGTAGGACCAGTGATGACCATGACATTTTTATTTTTACTTAATCCTTTTGAACTAGGGAAGTATTCACTGAAGAAGTACTGTCTATGCTCCATATAACTAAACCAACTAAACCTTAATAATAGTTTTAACTTGACAGATTACAAGTAAAATTAGGAAAAACAAGGAAACTGGCATTTGTCAGAAACAAATTATGCTGGGTAAGTGATTCTCAGCATTTTAGCTTGGCCCTTTGTATAGTAATTGTTCACAGTTACTGTTCTCATTGACTAGATAGAATATCAGACTAAAAAGTTAAATAGTTGACTAATGGTGTTGTCTTAGTCAGGGTTCTCTAGAGTCACAGAACTTATGGTAGTCTCTATGTAGTAAAGGAATTTATTGATGACTTACAGTTTGTAGTCCAACTCCCAACAATCAACTCCAAACAACAGTCGGCAGCAGCTGTGAATGGAAGTCCAAGGAGCAATTGCTCAGTCCCACAAGGCAAGCAGGCGAAGCAGAGAGAGCCTTCCTTCTTCCAATGTCCTTATATAGGTCTCCAGCAAAAAGTGTGGCCCAGGTTAAAGGTGTGTGCCCCCACACCTTTAACCCCAGACGACCTTGCTTGAACTCGTAGATCTTCCAGCCTTAGTCTTCTAGGATTCATAGCCACTATGCCACCATACCTTTAATCCCAGATGATCTTGAACTCATAGAGCTTTCTATGTTAATCCTATGGGATTCATAGCCACTATTCCTCAAGGTCTCCATGCCAAGATTCAGGTCAGAAACTTGTATCTCTCAGCCTCCAGATTAGGGCCACAGGTGAGCCTTCTAATTCTGGATTGTAGTTCATTTCAGACATAGTCAAGTTGACAACCAGGAATAGCCACTACAGGTGTTATTCAACCATTTTTTGGGAGACAGACCTTGGATGCACATCTGATAATCCCAGTCATGGGTCTAAAGTCATGAGGCCTAAAGATGAGAAGTTTAAGGTCAGGCTGGGCAGCCTAGTGAAATTGTCATTTCTCCCTGCTCCCACCCTCTTCCAAATGTAGCAGTACCAAAATTCATTATCCAATTTGTTTATATATAACATCCTTGGGATACTCTCAAAACTTTTTTTCTTCATTGTTTTATCTTTGCTTTTGCTCTATTTCATAAACAGTTAATCAAAATTAAAGCCGAAATATGCTCTATCTTATTCTTTTTTAGTTGTAAGCTAATAATTTAGTTGAAAATTTCTGTTTATGCTGGCCAGTGGTGGAGCTCACCTTTAACTCAGCACATGGAAGGTAGAGGCAGGTGAATATATTGAGTTTGAGGCCAGTGGGATCCATAAGGCAAATTCCAAGACAGCCAGTATACACAGAGAAACCCTGTCTCAAAACAGAATGTTTAAAATCAAGCATCCATGTGGTAGATGATGAAATAATGACTGTTGGTCAAAAAGAAAGTGATGTGTTTTTTTCTGTCACATAAAGTACTAAGCGTATGGGATAGTGCTTGTAGTCAGAAGTAGAGTGAATATGCTGCTCTTCTGTTTGGATATGTGCTTGAATTTGTGCTTATATTCTGGTACAGTATTGAAAAAGAAAAATGTGGCTACATGCAGCCTTTGTATGTTTATAGCCAAAAAGGAAAACCAGGTATCGTAAAGACCATTATTACCTTGGAATCTCGGAAGAATTTTCTCTCCATTCTCTCTGATTGATTGATTGATTGATTGATTGATTGATTGATTGATAGAGACTAGGTCTTATTGCAGCCCCAGATAACTTTGAACTCACAGTGGTTACCTGCCTCTGCCTCCATACACTGTCATATGTTGGCTTCTTTTTAAATTTCTAATGCAGCCTCAAAGCACAGCTCAGGCTCACCTGAAACTGCTACCCTTGACTTCTGCCTATTCTGTACCTATAGCTTTACCCCAGTTCAGATTCCTTCTTGAGACTCTCCGTAAGATCACATTATCAGATACTTGTATTACCTTAGTATGTGTTAGAAGATACTTAATTAGTATCTGATTCCAGATCCTGAATTAGGAAAACCAGTCATTTTCTGGTTTATTCTAATAATTTTTATGTTGTTCTCCTCCATAGCTATGAAATAGCCATCTTCGCTATGTTACCAGTCAGTCTTTGTTCCACACTCCAGGGAACAGATTTCTAGACAGGTCACTTGGAATGACTGACAGCTTCAAGGCTGCATACATTGTCTTTGACCGACTCATTTGTCTCACTTATTCTAGTGGAAATATATTGTTAAAATGTTATGTGTTTATGCTTTCTAGCCAACAGTGACTTTGCATTAGAGTTTAAATCTGTGTGCCTTATAGTCTTGAAAAGGGAAACAAAACACTCTGGATTATAAAGTTTTTGTCTCATTCCCATTTCTGACCTTCAGTTCAGAAAACACTCAAACAAAATCACATTTTCATGTTTTGTCTGCCTTTTCTTTGACCTTTTTATTCAACAGCATGATGTGCCATAGCACCCATATAGATAGCCCTTTAGTTCACTTCCCAGGCAGCTGCTGTTGGACAGAAGGGCCGGGTAGTAATAGAACATGTTTAGGAAAGTCCTATTGTGAATCGTTTTAGGCCTTTTTTATTGTTTCAGGCTAGGAGATGGTTCCTTTGGTAAAGTTGACAGCTGGACAAGCACAGAGATCTGAGTTCAGGTCCCCAGAACCTACATAAAAAGCCAGGCATGACAACACTTACTCTTATGACATCTCTTCAAAAGCTAGCCTGCTGGGAAAAGCTTAAAGTATTTTGGTAATGAAGACAGACTTTTTGATGTCTCTTTAAGCCTTAAAGGTTTTTTTGTTGTTTTGTAAGAACTGGTTTCTGTTTGAAAAAGGAGTACCTTGTGAGTGATTTGATATGTAACTCAGTGATGTTTGGTGTAATTTGCACACACTGATTTTCCACATAAGAGCTGGAATTAAGATATGTTGCGGGAAATATTAAAAAATGAACCTGCCAACTCTCAGCAGGCTGGACCACGCTTCAGTGGCCACATCAGACCTCAGGGCTCCCACCAGACCATCTCTCCGGTGGGCTCCACCCCCAGGTTCCTCTCACTACCATGCACCCCATGGTCAACCATAACATCACAATATACAGTACCTCAGTAGAATCAAGCCTCTTAATGCTTAATTAACCAATAAGATTTATGTATCAGTAATATCACAATTTATAAGATGCCAGTACAGTAATTTCAGATCTAATTGATAATGATAAAAGCTTTATCCCAATATTTCTAACTTTGTGAAATCATAGCTACCCGTGGCTGGAAAATGCCACACAGGTATACATCTGCACATCTTTTCCTCCTACTCTGAGAGACTCTCTGTCTCTATATCTCTTAGCTCCGCCCCCCTTTTCCCTGTCCAATCACAGGCCTCCTCTACACTAATGTAATTGGGCAGGGAAAATCCTGCCACAAAGATGCATGCTGAAATCGATGGTAGAATGAATAGAGCACACAAAGGGAAAATTGTGTGTAGGAGGTGTCTCAGTTACGATTTCATTGCTGTGAAGGGACACCATGACCAAGGCTACTCTTAGAAGGAAAACTTTTCATTGGGCCTGACTTACAATTTCAGAGATTTAATCCATCATCATCTGCAGACAGCACCCAAAGGTTGTGTGCCACACTGGGTGTTATTTGAGCATAGAAGACCTCAAAGACTGTACCAGTTGTGACACATTTTGTTCAAAAGAAAGACCACACCCACTCCAACCAGGCCACACTTCCTTATAGTGCCACTCCCTATGGGCTAGGCATTCAAACATGAGCCTGTGGGGGCCATACTTCTTCAAACCACCACAATGGGGTGCATACATGTGCATATATATACATATATATACATATATATATATATATATATATATGATGGTATGTGTGTGTACATATATGTGAGCATGATATGGAGTGGGGGGACACTGTCGGGTGTCTTTCTTGGATCACATTCTACTAATATTTTTCCAGGACAGTGTCATTGAAGCTCGTTGATTCCATTCATGGACTGTCTGCCCACTGAGCTTCAGGGATGCACTTGTTTCTGTCCCTCCAATCCCCTCAGTCTTGAGCTACAAGATGTGCTAAAATCTTAAACTTATTGTTGAGGCACCGCTTAGAACATGACAGGTTAATTAAGGAGATTAATCTCATAGATTTCTAATCTATGAGAATTTTTTTTTTTTAATTTTCAGTGGTCCTAATTAGAAACAGAGCAGACTGAAATCTCCCCAGCCAAATAAGTATTTAAACATATAAAACTATAGCGAATTGTAGCTGAGTGATTGACTTGATTAGTTCCACCTGTGATCACCTATGATCCCTTTGAACACAATCTTCTTCGAGCATTCAGACTCTCTCTCTTTGTTATATAGCTCATGTTTTTTTCCTAGACATAAGTAGATAGTAAGGGGGCTCTCTTGTGATTTATACTTTCATTATGCATTTATATGCTTACTTATTTTGTACAAGTGAAACCATTAGATATGTTATTGGCACAGTGGAAGTCTTTGGTTCTGGGTCTCCCAGTTCAGTCTAGGAAGTCTAGATTTCCTATATTGTACATGGTGAATAGTAAGCAGCATGGCTACTGTGCTAATACATTGTGATCCCTGAGAGTACCATATCAACTTTCTGATCTCTAGAATGACAGAAGCCACATTCGATACTCTTCGACTCTGGTTAATAATCCTGCTATGTGTTTTGCGGTTGGCCATGATGCGAAGACACCTGCAAGCATATTTAAATTTGGCCCAGAAATGTGTGGATCAAATGAAGAAAGAAGCAGGCCGAATAAGTACAGTCGAGCTACAGAAAATGGCAAGTTTTATAACAGTCAAAATGGAAAAATAATGACAGAAGCCATTTCATGAAGGATAATTTGGACCTTTAATTGAAATATGCCATTTCATAATATCTTTCCTGTAAACAAATGGGGTGCTCATAAGCTGGCATTTGTCAGAGACCTTTATCCAATTCTGCTGCTGAAAGGGACTTATGTGTCAATACTGTTGGTTGCTGCAAAGCTGTGGCATGTCCCTGTTGCTGAATTAGAAGGCATCTAAGCTTCTGAAAGGCACTACAGTATGTTGTCAGACCTTATGACTAGAAGACTGGGGGATGCAGTGCCTGCATTCCTTCTGATTACTCCTCCGTGTGTGTCCGTGTGAATTCTAAGTACTTAGAGGAGACGGATATGAGTGATATGTCACCATTACAGTAGGCCTAGAGTCTGATCCCTTTTCTTTTTAAATTTACTAAAATGTTGGCCCCTGTTTTTCATCTTTATATTTTATATATTTTCATGTTATTCATATGTTGACCTCAAATATGTTCGTATGGAATGAAGATTTAGTGTTTTAGTTATAGAGTTCATATCCATATCTGCCTGTTATAGTTGTTTACTGTGTTGTTTAAGTAGCTCTCTGTAGAAATTTTGGTAAATTCTTTTACTTTTGAGATTTTTTTTTAATTTTGTAATATTTTCAATTTCTCTTTTTGTTTGTTTGTTTGTTTTTGTTTTGTTTTGTTTTTGGTTTTTTTCGAGACAGGGTTTCTCTGTGTAGCCCTGGCTGTCCTGGAACTCACTTTGTAGACCAGGCTGGCCTTGAAATCAGAAATCTTCCTGCCTCTGCCTCCTGAGTGCTGGGATTAAAGGTGTGCACCACCACCGGCCAGCCAATATTTTCAATTTCTAAAATCTTTATCTTTAAATTTAGCCTTTTTGAAGTTAGGGTACATGCATAATGAAATGTAGACTTAATAATAGTTCACCTTTTTTCTCATGAAAGGATTAGTTAATATCATAAGCATTGCAGTGTAATGACTTTAGGACTGGATAATTGGCTCATAACTTGTCGGCTGTTGTTGGCTACAGGTGGCGAGAGTCTTTTATTACCTGTGTGTCATTGCCCTGCAGTATGTGGCACCTCTGGTGATGCTGCTTCACATGACTCTGCTTCTGAAAACACTAGGTAGGCATGCGTGTGTGCCATGGCACCCAGGAGACACCCTCTCCTTTCTATCACCAGTGTGGATGTGCACCGAATGACATTGCTGCTGTTTGTTGTAGCTTTAGGAGGAAGCTGGGGAAATCTTTTCTGTAGAAGTCTTGGCTTTAGAAGCCTGGGTGTTTGCAGTTGTATTTTATATTTAAAGGGTTTTCATTTAAGGTTAATTCCAGAGAATAATGCATTGTTTTTTAGACTTGAGTGTTATAAGCAGGTGAATTAAAGGTTTGTTAGGGCCTAACATTTCAGTTATTACGAAGTTTTTGTAAACTTTGCTAGGTAGCAGATTATATAGACAGTTTGACTTCAGGTAACTTAATGTTGAAAGGGTGAAGGATTTTCAGGGTGAAAGTTGGGTCTGCACTGTGGAGTCTCCTTGTGTGTTAGTACTCAGGAACTACCCATGGTTATCCTGTTCCCTTTTCTTATATTAGGCAGCCTTCCATAGTAGGGGTTTAGAAGCCCCAAGAAACTCCTAAGTATGGTCTGAATAGGCTCATTCATACTGGGGAACAGATCCTAAGTTTAAGTATGCCTTCAGACCTGTGTACCATAAGGGACAGGTAGCTCAGCTACACTATGTGACTCACATCCTATGCAAGGCAAAAAAGTTTATGATGAAACCAGTTTTAAAAGCTATTAACAGTTTCTCACATTGACGTCATATCTTTCTCAGAAAGATATTTGGTATGATGCTATAGAGGCAGAAAGGATTTCTAGGAAGTTAATGAGTCTGTTCTGTTAACAAAGGCTGTTGACTCATAGCTTATGTATTGCCAGCTTTCCCTGCACTGAATTAAGAATCTGTCATACTTGGTTTTTTAATATACTTTAACTTAAAAACCATTCTATAATATGGTTCAGTCAGTTTTATTCCTTTAACAGATAGCAAAATTATTACTTTATTTTCAACGTAAAATTATTTACGGTGTCACCAAACTTTTTAATGTGTAACATGGGTGGGGATTTAAGGTTTTCTTTTCTTCTGGTTTTTTTTTTTTTATTTACTTGTTTGTTTTGTTTTGTTTTGTTTGATCCTTAGAATCATTTACTTACCAGGTTTGTGTCTTGAATATTCTAGGTAATCATTCCTGGGGGATTTATCCAGAAGCTGTCTTTCCTTTGCCAGTGGATAATAATCTCCCCTCCAACTCGATTTACCCTGAACTACCTTCACCTGATGGGAAGATGAAGGTAACTGTTACACAAATCACAGTGGCACTGAGCAGCTTAAAAAACATCTTCACGCCTCTCCTTTTTCGAGGACTTCTGTCATTTTTGACATGGTGGATTGCTGCTTGCCTCTTTTCTACAAGCCTTTTTGGGCTTTTCTATCATCAGTATCTGACAGTGGCATGAATTTCAGGCAACGGATCTCCAAGTCACACTTTAAATTCAAATATCTGTGCCCTTGAAGGGTTGACAAAAGAAGAATGCAAATACAAAGGAGAAAAAAATTATTGGAGTGTCTTGTTTTGAATGCTTCCTCTGGACTCTCAGGGTGAATTAATGTTGTAATATTTAAAACTCATGAGATAGGTTGTTACACTGTTACACTGTGCATTGGAATTGTAACTCAATGTGAGAACTCATGTGAGAGGGCTGTCTGCAGGGGTAATCCTTCTGATGACCTTGGTTTACAGTTGCAAACCTCCAACAGTCTTTTAGACTTCTTCTAGGACTCCAGTTACTGACTGCTTTTCATGGTGTTGTGGTACTGTTATTACTTGTAGTTGCTGCCTACAGAACAATCTTCAAACTGAGCCATGCTTGAGGGAAGGGAAAGGAACTAAAATTACTTCTGTTGGTAATGTATTAGTCTTCAAAAAAAAAAAAAAAATCCAACAGAAAGGAAGAGAAAGCTACTGTATATTACAGTAAGAAAAGCTGCATAGTCATTTTAAATTGAATGGAGATATAAATCACCTATTGTCTACAAGTACTCTTACTTGAGAGTAGCAGGAATATTATTTTAAAGTGTATGCTGCCCAGCTTGAAAGTTCTTTTTAAATGATTGGCCATATGAACATCAGCAGTCTCACCGTTACTTTTGGGCCTGCTGTATTTAATTTTTTCTTTGATTCTAAATAGTTACGTTTAATCTAAAAATATTTATCAATACTGATCAAATATGAGAATTACTTTGTAATCCTGCTGACTACGTGTATGTATTGTGTATATATTATATATTAAATATATAATATATTGAGGTTATAAAAGATGAAGATATTGAATCCTTATAATATTTTAAGTTTCAGAATGTACATTAAACAGTGATTTGAATGAAATGTATTTGTATCTAGAAATTTCTGTTTGGAATGAGATTAAAATACATTTTTTAAAGCTCAACAGAGTATAATTTATTTGTTATACATATATGATAATAGTACTTAAAATGTCATGAGTGATTAGGTGATTTATCGAAAATTCAATTTCATTTTCTTTTTCAAGTTTTTGTCTTTTTTTAAACATAGATTCTTTTCTCATACAATATATCTAAATACAGTCTCCTATCCCTCTACTGCTTACCTCCTCTCACACCCAGATCCACTCCCTTTCTGTCTCTCATTAGAAAAGAACTGGCTTCTATGGGATAACAACAAAACATAACAAAATAAAATACAATAAGAGAAAACAAAAAAAATCATAGCATAGTTAAACAAGCCAAGCAAACAGAAAAATAAAGAGTGCCAATACAAGGCATAAGAATTAGAGAACTACTCTGCATTTATTCAGCAGTCTCTCCCCATAAAGTATTAAACTGAAAACTAGAGTGTGTATATGCACACACACACACACACACACACACACACACGCACGCACGCGCACACACATACATACATACATACATACATACATACATACATACATACATACAGGGGACCTGGTACAGACCCATAGGCCCTGTTCATGTTGCTTTAGTCTCTGAATTCATAAGAGCTTTGCTCAAATGTCTTAGAGGGCCTTGTTCTTATGTCCGCTGCCCACTTTGTCTCCCAGAAACCCTCTGCCTCTTCGGCAGAGTTTCCTGAGCTCTGAGGAGAGGGATTTAATGGAGACAAATCCAGTACAGCTGTGTGTTCCAAGATGTGTGTATGTGTCTGTCTGTCTCTCCCTTTCTTCCTCACTTCATAATGTCTGGTGGTGAGTCTCTATTTGTTCCCATCTGCTACAAGAGGAAGTGTCTCTAATGTCGGCTGAATAAGGGACTGATCTATGAGTATAAAAGTATCATTAGGAGTCATTTTATTGTTACCTTCAGCTGCTCTAGCTTTCCATTCCTGCCCTCAAATGCCCTTCAGTTCTAGCTGTCTCCCTTCATTCCTCCTTTCATTCCTGACTTCTTTTAGCCTTCCCACCTGATCTTCCCAGTCTTACCACCCCTGACCCCATTCCAGCTTCTTTCCAGTCATAAAATTTACTCTGTATCCCCCTCCAGGAAAATCCATGTGCCCCTTCACTGGTCCCTTTCTCTATGCCAAAACCTGTCAGGGTCTAGATGTAGCTTATTTATTATTCAAAAGCTAATAACTACATATAAGTAAACACATACCGTATTTATTTTTGCGGGTCTTGTTTTACTGATTCTGGGTGGCTTTTTTTTTCTACTTCCATCCATTTGCCTGCAAATCACATGATTTCATTTTTTAATAGCTGTATAATACCCCATTGTGTAAATGTACATTTTCTGTATCCATTCTGTATCTTCTGTTGAGGGGCACCTAGGTTGTTTCTAACTTCTGGCTATTACAAGTGGAGTAGCAGTAACAAGGTGGAGCAAGTAACCTTGTGGTATATATGCTAAAGCATCGACCAAGAGTAGCATAGGCTGGATCTTAAAGTAGAGAATTCCTAACTTTCTGAGGGATCACCATGCTGATTTCCATAGTAGCTATACAAGTTTGCACTGCCACCCAACAATGGAGGAATGTTCCCCTTGCTCCATCCACATCCTCACCAGCATGTGCTGTCACTTGTGTTCTTGGTGTTAGCCATTCTGACAGGTGGAAGATGAAATCTCAAATCTTTGCTTTGCATCTCTCTGATGACTAAGGATGTTGGACATTTCTTTAAGTGTTTTTCAGCCATTTGAGATTCCTCTATTGAGGATTCTCTTTTTATGTCTGTACACCCCTTTTTAATTAGATTATTTAGTGTGTTGATGTCTGATTTCCTGAGGTCTTTAAATACTTTGGATATTACTCCTCTATTAGATTTAGAGTTGGTAAAATCTTTAAATATATTCCCATTCTGTGGGCTGCAATTTTGTCCTATTGATGATGTCCAGAAGATTTTCAGTTTCATGAGGTCTCATTAATTGTAGACCTATCTTAACACCTGCACTGTGTGTTCTGTTTAAGAAATTGTCTCCTGTGCCAGTGCGTTCAAGGCTATTCTCTACTTCCTCTTCTATCAGGTTCATGGTACCAAGCTTTATGTTGAGGTCTTCGATACATTTGAAGTTGAGTGTTGTGCAGAGTTGAAGGTGTTAAGTATCAATCTATCTGCATTATTCAGCATACAGATAATCAGTTTAAAACATCACCCTTTGTTAAGGATGCTTTCTTTTTTTTTTTTTTAACCAGTGTGTATTTCTGCTTTCTTTACCAAAAATCTGGTGTTCATAGGTGTATAGGTTTATTTTTGGATCTTCAATTCATTTGATCAATGTGTCTATTTGTATGCAATCAGCATGGTCTTTTTATTACTTCGTAGTATGACTTGAGGTCAAGTTTCTTGTTTTGTTTTACTTTTTATGCTTCAATATAGAATTGAGAATTGTCCTTTCAAGATCTTTCAAGAATTGTGTTGAAATTTTGGTGAGGATTACATTTAATCTGTAGATGCTTTTGATAGAATAGCCTTTTT
Organism: Montemys delectorum; assembly: GCA_019843815.1. Lineage (NCBI taxonomy): Eukaryota > Metazoa > Chordata > Mammalia > Rodentia > Muridae > Montemys > Montemys delectorum. The sequence continues at coordinate 59,993 of JADRCD010216187.1, forward strand.
ACTATGTTAGTCCTACTGATCCATTAGCATGTGCGATCTTTCCATCTTCAGATATCTTTTTAAACTTCTGTCTTCAAAGACTTGAAGTTTTTAATCATACAGTTCTTTGACTGACTTGGTTAGGGTTACCACAAGATATTTTATATTATTTGAGGCTATTGTGAAAGGTATTATTCTCAGTTTCTTTCACAGCCCCTTTGTCATTATGTAGAGGAAAATATTTCATTGCTGTGAAGTTACTCCATGACCAAGGCAACTCTTAATAGAAAAAACATTTAGTTGGGGCTAGCTTATAATTTCAGAGGTTCAGTCCATTATTATGGTGAGGACTTTGGCAGCATAATGCAGATTTGGTGCTAGAGAAGCCAAGAATTCTACTTGATCCACAGGCAGCAGGAGGGACTGTGTCACACTGGCCAGACTGTATACGTGTATCAAACCCCAAAGGACTGCCTTTACAGTGGCACACCTTTTCTAACAAGGCCACACCTCTTAGTAGTGCCATTCACATGTGTCAAGTATGTTCAAACCTCCTCATTCTACTCCCTGACCCCTCCCATAGACTTTTTCAAACACTTGAGTGTGTGTGTGGGGGGGTCATACCTAGCCATATCATAATGCAAAATACAGTTAGTCCAACTTCAAAAGTCCCCATAATCTATCATAGTCTGAATAATGTTATGAGTTCAAAGTCTCTGTGCTAAGATTCATGTAATCTCTAATTGTATTCACCTTTAAAATAAAAAAAAAAAAAAGATCACCAGGCAGTGGTGGTGCATACCTTTAATCCCAGCACTTGGGAAGCAGAGGCAGGTGGATTTCTGAGTTTGAGGCCAGCCTGGACTACATAGTGAGTTGCAGGACAGCCAGAGCTACACAGAGAAACCCTGTCTCGAAAAAAACAAACAAACAAAAAATTAAGAAATTGAAAGAAAGAGAAAGAAAGAAAGAAAGAAAGAAAAAGAAAAGGAAAAATGACATATTTCCAACATATGGTGTAGGGTTTTAACATTCCAAAACAGCATAGAAAGCACAATGAGGTAGTTCTGTAGCAAAGCAAGAACAAAAAGCAGCTGGACAAACTCCAAATTCTGCATCTGTATGTCAAGATTTTTCAAATCCCTTTTAGCTCTGTGACTACAACACAATTGTTTTCCTTGGGCTGATTGTACTCCTGGTTAGCAGCTTTACTTGGCTGGTATCCCACAGCAATGGCATCTCTAACATCTTGGGGTCTCGAAGTCAACTTTAACATCACAGCATCTTGTTCCAGTGACTGGGATCCACACGTGATCTTCTGGGCTTCTCCAAATGGCTTGGGACACTTCTCTATCTCTGCACTCTGTACCACTTTAGGCTCTGTCTGACTCCACTCTACTGCTGCTCCTCTTGGTGGCCATCCCCATGATTCTGACATCTCCAGTATGCCAGGGTCTTTTGCTGCAAGTAGACTGCACTTTCACCAGTAGGCTCTCATAGGCTCTTTTCATGGTGCCAAGCCTCAACTTCTTTGCATGGCCCCTGCAGTCTTCAGCCTTCAGCTGCCACTGAGGCTGATCCTTCACCAATTTCTGGCCTCTCACAGTGCTAAGCTTCAGTTGCTTTCTATGAGCCCTTTGTGTCTTCAAAACCAGTACCACCTGGGTGATTCTTACACATTATCAAGTCTAGCTGCCAGTATGAGGTCTATCTCTAGAACATCGATTCTTTGCTCTCAGAGAACATTTTCCAGACAATTTCACTTCAATGATGCTGGTTTCTTCTTAGCTAACGAGCACCACTTGTCCCTTCTATTCTTGACTCTAAAGCTAGGGCCATGTGGCAGAAGTAGCCACGTTCAGCTATTTGCTGGGACTGGAATATGGTCCCCTTGTTCTATTACGTCTTACTGAGAGATCTGCATGGCTGTCTCACCTGAGTGCTGGGATTAAAGGTGTGAACTACCACACCTGGACTTAAGCTTTTCTTTTTTTTTCACAAGAGCTTGGTAAACATGGCTACTATGCCTCAAGATCTGGATCATAGTTATGTCCTCCATTTCTGGATGGTAGCTCATACCAGATAGAGTCAAGTTGTCAACCAAGAATAACCATCAACAATCATCCTTTGCCAATTTGACACAGGACAATATCTCCTTATATCCAAATGAAAATTATAACCAAGTCATAACACCCAATGTGATAAGACTATTCCTGTTCAACTGCAAATGTATATACAATAAGCATAGCTGGGTGGGATCTTGCCCCAAAGTCACCACTCCCTTACTCTATTTATCTTCTTGAACACAGGATTTAGCTACATCTATGTCCTGTTGCCCCTTTAATACTTGAACCATATATTTTTTTCTTATTTTTGTTTTTAATTATTGTATTTATTTACATTCCAAATGTTGAGCCTCCCTTCTGGTCCCCCCTTCCAGAGTTCTTCACCCTGTCTCCCTTCCCTTTGCCTCTGAGAGAATGTTTCCCCTCACCCTTACCCTGGGCATCCCTCTTCCCTTGGGCATCACATCTCTACAGAGTTAGGTGCATCCTCTCCCACTGAGTCCTGACAAGGCAGTCTTCTGCTACAGTATGTGCTAAGGGCCATGAACCAGTCCATATATGCTCTTTGGTTGGTGGCTTAATCTCTAGTAGCTCCCCAGGGTCTGAGTTAGTTGACACTGTTGTTTGTCCTATGGTATTGACATCCCCTTCAGATCTTCAGTCACTCCCCTAACTCTTCTGTAATGAGTCCCCAACCTCAGTCCAATGCTTGGCTGTAATTATCTCCATCTGTCTCAATCAGTTGCTGGTAGGGCTTCTCAAAGGACAGCCATGCTAGGCTCCTGTCTACAAATACAACATATCATCAGTAATCGTGTCAGGGTTTGGTTCCTAGCCACAGGATAGATGCAAAGTTAGGCCAATCACTAGGTGGCCTTTCCTTTATTCTCTGCTCCATTTTTGTCCCTGTATTTCTTTTAGACAGGAACAATTTTGAAGGTGGGTTGGTGACCACATTCCTCCACTGAGGGCCCTATTTATCTAGTGGAGGTGGTCTCTTCAGGTTGCATCTCCCCACTGTTGGGCATTTAGGCTAAGGTCAATCTCCATTGAATCCTGGGAGTCTCTCACATCCCAAGTCTCTGGGACTTTCTAGAGGTTTCCCCTACCTCCAGCAGCTGCAAATTTCCACTCATTCTTCTGGCCTTCTGGGGTTCTCTCCTGTCTCTTCGCCATACCAGATCCTGCCTCCCTTTTCCCTTTCCCTCCCCTCTGCCTCCCATGATTATTTTGTTTTCCCTTCTAAACGGGATTGAAGCATCCTCACTTGGGCTTTCCTTATTGTTAAACTTCTTACAGTCTGGGCTCTCTCATGGGTATTCTGTACATTTTTGGCTAATACCCACTTATCAGTACATACAAACCTTTTTGGTCTGGGTTACCTCACTCAGCATATTTTCTAGTTCTGTCCATTTGCTTGCAAAATTCATGATGTCCTCATTTTTAATAGCTGAATAGTATCCAATTGTGTGAATGGACCATATTTTCTGTATCCATTATTCATTCAGTTGAGGGACATCTAGGTTGTTTCTAGCTTCTGGTTATTACATACAAATAAGGCTGCTGTGAACATAGTGGAGCATGTGTTCTTGTGGTATGAACCATACATTTTGTACTTTTTCTTTCTAAGCTTGCTATTCTTGAACAAAACACTCTTCATAAGAGTCTACGCTAAGCTGCTTTGAGATTTCTTTCCTCAGTCCAATTAATCTGAATCCTCTTCTCTTTAGCCTCAAGCAGACTCTTTAGACAGGGCAAAAAGCAGCCACATTCTTCACCAAATATCAAAGGAACAATCTCTAGGCGAAGTTGACACTCTTCTCCTCTGAAATCTCTTTTGAGCTAGCCTCCTCCCTCCAACCCCCCAGTTCAAATCACCCTCAGTACCATATTTCATATGTTTACTAGTATGGCCTGTTAAGCTCCACCTAACACATTCCGGTGCTTCCCAAAGTCCACATTCCTCCAAACAAAAGTGAAAAAAACAAAAGTCCTGTAGTCCTAATAGTGTCACTTAACATGGGTCAAGCATATTCAAATCACCATAGAGGGCTGATTTTTGTGAGTCAACTTTGTATCCAGCTACTTTGCTAAAAGTGTTTATCAGCTATAGGAGTTTCCCAGAGGGATTTCTTAGAGTCAGATTTATATAAATATATATATATATAAATATATATATATATATAAAAAATGTCATCTGTGAATAGTGATACTTTCACTTCTGTTTTTCCTTCAGTTACCTTATTCTAGCTAAGGCTTTAAGTATTATGTTGAATAGTTACAGAGAGAGAGAGTGGACAACCTTCTCTTGGAATTGCTTTGAGTTTCTCTCCATTTATTTTGATGCTGACAATAGGCCTCCTGTAAATTGCCTTTGTTTTGTTTAGGTATTTCACTTGTATCCTAATCTCTCCAGGACTTTTATCATGATAAGTATTTGATTTTGTCAAAGGCTTTTTCTGCATCTAATGAGAACATTATGTATTTTTCTTACACTTTTTATGGTAGATTACTTTTATTGATTTTTTTCTTTTAAGCATTACTCTATCTCTGGGAAGAAGCCTACTTGGTCATGGTGCATGATCTTTTTGTTGTTGCTGTGAGTATTTTTGCATTTATGGTCATAAGGGAAATTGATCTGTAATTTTCTTTGTTTGGTCTTTCGTGCTTTGGATATCAGGGTAAATGTGGTCTCACAGAAAGAATTGGGCAGTGTGTTCCTTCTGTATCTACTTTGTGGAATAATTTGGGGAGTATTGGCTTTAATTCTTCTTTGAGAGTCTTGTAGAATACTGAGGAAAATCCATTTGGCTCTCTCTAGAGCTATTTGGCCCTAGACTTCTTTTGATTGGGAGACTTTTGATAACTGCTATTTCTCTAGGGGTTATAGGTCTTTTAAATTGCTTATCTGATCTTGATTTAACTTGGTACAAGGTATCTCTCAAAAATATCCTTTTCTTTTTAGATTTTTTTTCAATATAGTGGAGTGCAGGTTTATAAAGTATGTCTTTATGATTTTCTGGCTTAATGTCTATTGCTATGTACCACTTTTCATTTCTGATTTGTTAATTTGTATATTCTCTCTGCCTTTTAGTTATTTGGATAAAGGTTTGTTCATCTTGCTAATTTTTCTCAACAAACGCTCTGTTTCATTGATTTTTATGTTTTGTATTATCCTTTGTTTTTACCTTATTGATCTCAGCCCTGAGTTAATTTCTTCCCATCTATTACTTCTTGGTGTGATTCCGTCTTTTTGTTCTAGAGCTTTCTTATGTGGTATTAAAATTGCTATTAGGAAATATCTCCAGTTTTTTTTTTAATGAAGAGAATTAGTGCTGTGTGCTTGCCTTTTAGAACCACTTTCATTATATTCAATCTAGAAAGTTTTTCTTGTCTTTGTTTCTGTCTTGACCCATTTTTCATTCAGTAGACAGTTATTTAGTTTCCATGAAATTGTAAATTTCTGTTGTTGATATCCAACTTTAATCTGTGGTGATCTGATATTATGCAGGGAGCTATTTCAGTATTGTATTTGTTGAGACTTGTTTTGTGTCCCAGTATGTAGCTAACTTTTGAGAAAGTTCCATGAGGTACAGAAAGGGTATATTCCTTTGTATTTGGGTGAAATGTTCTGTATATCTGTTAGGTCTGTTTGGTTTTTGTCTGCATGACTTTTCCATTAGAAGGAGTAGGAATTGAAGTCTCCCAATATTAGTGTCTGAGGTCTATATGTGGTTTAAGCTGTTTAGGCACTCTTTTACAATCTTAGGCACCCTTGTGTTTGGGGCATAGATGTTACAAGTTGACCGATTGTTGATTTTTTTTTTATTGTTGGTAGTGGTAGTGATACTGTAAGAGAGAGAGAGAGAGAGAGAGAGAGAGAGAGAGAGAGAGAGAGTGTCTGGACTATACATGGTGGGACTGATTGTTCTGGCAGCCCGTGTATAGTAGAGGATTGCAAAGTTGATCATCAATGGGAGGAGAGGCCCTTGACCCTGTGAAGGTTCTGTACCCCAGTGTAGGGGGATGCCAAGGCCAATAAGTGGGAGAGGGTGTGGTGGCAAGCAGGGGAAGGGGGAAGCAACAGGGGTTTGTTCTTGTTTTTTGGGTTTTTTTTTTTTTT
>JADRCD010216189.1:0-60876 GCA_019843815.1 Montemys delectorum
ATATATATATATATATATATATATTTTTTTTTAGGGCTAGAAACTGCACATTCTCATGTAAACATTCTTTTTATTTGGCAGAACACTAATAATTGGTCAGCCTTGACTTTTGGAGTAACTATTCTTTTTTTTCTTTTAATTTATATAATTGTATCTTTTTAAAACTTTTATTGCATTATGATGAGAAAAGTTACATGATTTCCATTTGTATGAATTTGTTAACATTTAAAAACATATTTTAAGTAAATAGAATTTAATCACATTCTTGTTTCCCTTTTGTACCCCAACTCCTCCCAGAGACCCCCTCTTCAATACCTACAATATCCTTTTTTGTCATACTCCTTAAAATTTATAAAATATTATAATAAAAATGAGTATTATAAAAGTTTTTTGATATAAAACAATCAATTTAACAGTGTTATGTAGATGCTTGTCTACAGCAATACTGCAAATAAATATGCTTTTTGCACTATAAATTTCAAATAACTCCAAACATATTAACTGTATATTTCAAAATAATACATCACTACTAGTATTTTCTTAAATGAACATAAATATGTAAAGTCTTTTTGTTTGTTTGTTTTGTATTTAGTAGAGTTTAAAATCTTGGCTCTTTCTGTGGTACAAGCCCAAAATAAGAACAATTTTTAGACATTGGATTTCATTGTAATAAGGCCGTACTTCAATGACCCTCAAGTCACCGAAGGATTTTACCTCTATTGTAGCTAAGCTGAGAGTTGACAGTTCTGCTGTGCCAAGGAATGAATTGTAGGCATGATTTTTAGATACAGACTTCCTGCTATGGTCAAGAAGCTATTTGACTTGAGTGTGTGACTTTATTCTCAGCCCACAGAGAACAGGTTACATTCATTTAAGAAATGGTATGTGTATTAAGATGGTCTATCCATAAAGTCATTCACCAACTGTTTCAATGAACAATGGTTCTGCATGAAAGGTGGTACAGACATTAGGTGAGGATAAGAATCTGGTGCATTGGCTGTGATGATTTTGAAAAGCATTCATCTCAGAGAAAGAGTAACTTATATAGTCCTCTTCTTCAAACTTGATACAAGAGCTAGAAATGTCAAGCAAAGCATTCAGTCTCACTCTTTGTTGTTCTCTTTCGTACAAGCCACCTCCCAAGTTAATTGTCTATGTCTCCCTTGGGTATATAAATACTTTTGAAGTATAAAAGCTGTTCTGAAAACCATAGTATAGTGTAAAAACATGAAATAAACAATACTAATAAAGAGGCTGAGATAGGAGAAGCAAGATTTCAAGACCCTTACTTTATACACAGCAAAACACTGTCACAAACAAGCTGAAAGTATATATAGATTGTACAATATTGGATCTGTTTCTCCAATTACCAAATTAGAGAGATCATTGGATGAAAATCAACAAATTTCTAATTTCTCATATTTTTGGATTTCAATCTCTTAGGATATGTTGGTAATATTAATTTTCACATTAAGATATTAAGAAAAGGTAATTGTCACTTCCTGCTGTTTTTGTTGTATGAGGTGGAATTAGATTTGTGTGGATTTGTTGAAAGATTACTTTCTTGCTTCTTCTAGGGTGTAGTTTTGTTCCTTATGTTGATATTTTCCATCTATTATCCTTTGGAGGGCTGGATTTGTGGAATGATATTGTGTAAATTTTGTTTTGTCATAGAATATCTTGTTTTCTCCATCTATGGTAATTGAGAGTTTTGCTGGGTATAGTAGCCTGGGCTGGCATTTGTGTTCTTGTAGGGTCTGTATGACATCTGCCCAGGATCTTCTAGCTTTCATAGTCTCTGGTGAGAAGTCCACTGTAATTCTGATAGGCCTGCCTTTATATGTTACTTGCCTTTTTTCCCTTACTGCTTTAAAAATCTTTCTTTGTTTAGTGCATTTGATGTTTTTATTATTATGTGACAGGAGGAATTTCTTTTCTGGTCCAGTCTATTTGGAGTTCTGTAGGCTTCTTGTATGTTCATGGGCATCTCTTTCTTTAGGTTAGGGAAGTTTTCTTCTACAATTTTGTTAAAGATATTTACTGGCCCATTACATTGGGAGTCTTCACTCTCTTCTATACCTATTATCCTTAGGTTTGGTCTTCTCATTGCATCCTGGATTTCCTGGATGTTTTGGGTTAGGAGCTTTTTGCTTTTGCATTTTCTAAGGTGTCTTCTGCCCCTGAGATCCTTTAAGAGTTTTTCACATTGTAGTGACTTCTAACCATAAAATTATTTCTCGCTATTTCATAACTGTAATTTTGGTATTGTTATGAATTATAATGTAAATATCTGATGTATGACCCCCAAAGAGGTCTGGCCCCACAACTTGAAAACCACTGATTTAGACTGAATTCAGTTTTTTGTTTTGTGTGTGTGTGTGTGTGTGTGTGTGTGTGTATGTGAAATTGTATCTGAGTACAAAAAAATCTCCCCCTACTGCCTCTTACTTTGACAAGCAATCAACCTAAATATTGGACATATCCGTGCCCAGAGAAAATCCAAACTTTATTAAACCACATTAGAGTGTCTCTAGCACTGTTGATACAACATTTGCACTGTGAACAAGCAGCAGTTACCAGAATTTTTTTATACAACAAAATCAAGAAAAATAATCACTACCACAGCACAAAATTATTTTAATGTTTCTGATGAGTCTTGCAAGTTCATAGAGTTCCTTTGGAACTCTAAATGTTTACTTACATGTCTCAAAACATTACATGGCTGCTATGCTAATACAAAAACAATTCCATGCCTCAGTGTGTACCGAGATCTGAAAGCAGGGACATAATCCATTGTATAGGGATATTTATAGTGCTACTATTCATAAAACATAAATGGTAGAAACAGCACAGATGTCCACTAAAAAAATCAATGGATGAATAAGATATGATATATTAATATAATGGAATATCATTCAGGTATAAAAGTGAATGAAGTATTTCAAACTTGCTATAAAGTGGTTAAAAATCAAAACAATTACAATAAAAGTGGAAATGGTGGCTCACATCTAATATCTCAATGTCTGAGAGGCTGAGTCAAGAATACAACAGCCTAGGCTACACTGTGAGTGAATGAAAGGATAGTAAATTATTGGAGAAAGGTTGGGAAGATACTCAGGAAAGGAGTATCTATTTCTTAATGGCAAAGCTCTTGCCTAGTATGCCTGAGGCTCTGAGTTTAGTCTGTAACACAGGGAACAAACGGGCTTCAAGACATTCAAAAAGAAAGTTGAATGTGGTATGCATGTGGATATTGTGGTGTTTAGAATGAAAATGGCTCATAGGCTCAAATACATGACTATATGTGCCCAGGTGGTAGAACTGTTTGGGAAGGACTAGGAGAGGTGTGACCTTGTTGGAGAAGTGCATCAAGGAAGGAATGTTTTGAAAGACTCACACCATTTCTAGCATCCTTTTCTCTGCTTAGTGTTCGTGAATCACAATATGAGCTCTCAACAGTTCCTACATGTCTTTGCTCCATCAACATGCTCAAATTCTCTGAAACAGTAAGCTCCAAATTAAGTGCTTTTTAAAATAAGTTGCTTTGGTTGTGGTTTTACCAGCACAATAGAGAAATAACTAAGACACAAAACCAGGGAAACATTATAGCCTTTCCCCTAGGATGTTGGAAAAAAAATTTTCAAACTAGTAACATTTAGAAAAGTTTATTTAAGCTATTATCATTGCTTTCAGTAATAATACATGACCATCTTCAGAATCTCAAACTTAGGAAAACTTCAACTGTATTTATTCAACATCAGATTTCAGAGCACTTTAAAGTCTTTTCCTAGTATCACCAATTGTGAGCCACAGTTACCCATCCATTTCTTCTTTGTTATGTAATGAGGTTTGTTTGTAATGAGCTTCTTGTAACTTCATAACTGTCAGTAGTTTGTGTCAAATAAGTAAGAATTCATTACTTGTTTGTTTTCAAATGTCACTCTTCATCAGTCCATTATTAAATGAGAAGCATATTACTTCTGTTCACAGTTATTTCTCCTCTTAATGATTACTTGTGCGTAAAGAGATCACTTGGGTACATGAGATTTCTTGATGTCAGAATAACATTAATAATATACTGATAATTTGAAGTTTTCCAGATTCGTCATCTATTAATTTCCAGTTTTTCTCTGTTCTTTAATGAATAGCTCTGAAGATGAAGAGATCATAAGTTTTTATATTAAGTGAGTTTGAAATAGAACTTTCCACGGTGTTTAAGTTCATAATTGGATGGCCTTGTGTCTTCAGTTTCATTGACCTCATACTATAAGCATTTCTACCCCTCATTGTATAAGAAAGAAGACAGAAATGCTCTAAAAGATTACATTTAACATAACTTTCTCAAATTTGACAGTAATCCTTAGAGATTGATATCAGTGATGAAACTTAAACCTGTCTAATTTATAAATTTATTTTTTAATCAGTCAGCTTTTCCTGAGTTGTTATTACACAAGTGAAATAAGTGAAATTGTGATTCATTTATTCATTTGTAATTTAGATTCTAGTATTTTATTGTTACAATTTGTTTGTAATACATAAGCAACCAGAATATTAGAGCTGTATTTTATCACTCAAAGGATTTAGGGTTTGGCTAACACAAGGTACAACAGCATTGCTTATATTTTGGGGGTAGGGGTTTTCTTGCATTAGGATGGATTTAGTAATGTGACCTTAGTCAACTACTGTTGGTCAGCTAGAGAACTCATCTGTGGTGATACAATTAAGGAAGAAGATAAATGGATCTAAGTATAGATATAATAGAGATAGCTACATATCCAGATTTATCCTGACACTATTTACAGGATCCAAATTATGGAATCAGCCTGGGTAACTATCATTGAATGTTTGTATAGAAAAGATGATGTACATATACAATGGAGTTTTATTCAACTGTAAGAAGAAAAAAGGATGTCATTTGTAGGATGGAACTGGAACTTGAGATGATCATGTTAAGCCAAATAAGCCAGGCATAGAAAAATAAATACAGCTGCTTTTCTCCCATGTGCTGTGTGTGTATGTGTGTGCAGAGATAGAGAGAGATAGAGAGGGAGAGAGGGAGGGAGGGAGGGAGGGAGGGAGGGAGGGAGGGAGGGAGGGAGAGAGTATTTAGGAACAGGAAGAGGGACAGCTGGAGAAGGAAGGGAAGGCAGAAGAAAATAATGTAGAGGAAATGACACAGTAAATGATGTACACATAGAAAAGTGTTGTAATGAATACCACTATTTTATGCAGTGAATATACACTTACTTACAAAGTAAGCATTGAAAAACCATGTAATATGTGAAAATTGAAGGCAGAATACTAAAAGAGATTAATGTGGATTAAAAAGGAAAATAGATAATGATGTCCCATTGACCAAGTCACAATGACTAAACCTAGAGTCTGAGGGAAAGATCTATAAAATTACTTGATCTAAAGCTAGTTTAAAGTGACAGAGCAAGGGCTGGGATAATTTTTGAAAGCCTATTTCATTGTGTAGCTTTACCTTTGATTTTTCTGAACTGATAGATTCACTACAACTATCTCACAGCTTTGAGGCAAATATTGATGAGTCATCTATACCTTCAATATTTGGAATAAAAATGTGTCTTATTGTTATCTTCCATCACAGTTTATCTGTATAAAACTACCCAAAACAGGTCTCTAGTTATTGTCCCTGCTTTAATCTTGACCCAAAAGAGGGTTTCTGCCACACCCAGGAACACTTTTAATATATCAATTAGATTATATGCTTAAGTTACAGAATTCTCCAATGTCTTCACCATCATATTTATAATAAAACATTGAGTCATTAGAATTGGCCCAATAAACCATCTAGAATCTGGTTTCTGGTTATATATCCTAACTTGCCATTGATATTACTCATCATCCCTGACTCTGCTGTAGATACATGCACCCTCAGTTTCATTTTGACTATTCATGGCTTCAGAACATTTTTGCATGATACCTCTGTAGCATGGACTACTATTGACCCTGATGATCTTAGCTACATTTTTAGTTATGTTATTAACAACACTATAAAGTCAACATATCAAAGTAAGGATTTAATTTAGGGCTTATAGTTTCAGATGATTAGGGTTCATGATAGTGAGTCAAATGCATGGCAGCAGGAACAGGTGAGTGCTCATGTCCTTATACAAAAGCCCTAGGCAGAGAGCAACATTGGCAATAGAACAAGTCCTTTGGAACCACAATTTCATAGGGTAAGGGTAACTGGAAACTATAGCCTTTGCCACTATATCACAAGAATGGTCTCTAGCCCAGTTGACATTGATTTCCTCGGAAACTCCTTGTGCTGGGCCTACAGAGTCCACATTGCTCTCAACACCATTTTCTTCCTATTTCCTACTAGGATGGCCTATTAAGTCCCACTTACAATGTTAAAGTGCTTTCCCAGTAGAAAGTTACAAAGTCTTCCATACTCCTCTAAAGAACAGCATGGTCAAGCCTATTACAGTAAATCCCACTCTCTGGTACCAACTTCTATATTAGTGGCTTTTCTATTGCTGTGATTAAACACCATGACCAAGATAATTTATAAAGAAAAAGTTTATCTGGGACTTATAGTTTCAGAATGTTAATGCACATGATCATCATGGAAGAAAGCAGAGGAGCAGACATACAAAAGTGGTGCAGGAGCGGTAGCTGAGGGCTCATATCTTGAGACACTATAAAGGGACAGTGGAAATGAAAGTCTGGAATGTTATGAGTCTTTTAAAACATCAAAGAATTCCCCAGATACCCTCCTCCCCAACCTCCGAACAGTCATGCCTCCAAATCCTTCTCAAATAGTTCTACCAACTGAGAACCAGGTATTCAAATATATGAGCCTATGGGAACATCTTTCATTCAAATAATATCTTGCTATGGGATGCTTTAAATGAATGTTATATTTAATGTGAAGAAACAAAGTTTTTTTAGTCAAAGTATATAGAGGTTAATATATTATAGACAAATAATAGATGACTTATTTATGAGATATTGGCTGTCTTTTTGATTTTCTGGTGCTTTTGTTTGTATTTTTTTTAACCTTCATAATATTATGAATTATTTTCTCAGAACAGTACTTAGTTCATATGTAGTCTCATCTTCTACCTTCATGTTTCTTTTGGTTTATGGGTCCAATTTGCTATCCCATTGATTACCTATTCACACTATAATTGCACTGATGTTTAAGTAAAAAGTCAAGGGGCTGTAGAGTTGGCTCAGAGGTCAGGAGATTTGCTTCTCTTCCAGAGGACCTGAGTCCAGTTTCCAGGACTCACATCAGGTGGCCCACAACTTTCTATACTAGCTCAAGGGAGAATTGCTACCTGCTTCTGGACTTTGTCAGCACATGTACAGATATGTAAACACACACACACACACACACATACACACACACATACATACACACACATACACACACACACACACACACACACTCATTCACACGTAAATAAAGATAAACCTTAATTAAACATTTAAAAAATGTTCACTGAAATGAACAAAGCAAGTCCATAGTTCCAAGCAAAACAAAACAAAAATAACTAGACCCCTGATTATGTTTGGAAAGAACAAAAGCATATGGGGTTTTCTCACTCACTTAACTGTATCCAAATTTGATGATCAACTGCATCTGTTAAAAATTAAAGGTATATCCTCTGTGGTGTGTTTAAGCCAGTAGAGCCATAAAAATAAAATTTATGAATTTTTAACAATGCCATAAGTTATTGCTGCCAAAGACGCCCCCCAAAACATGTGAAGATATAGCCAACATAAATTCATCATGTTATTTATTCAAGCGCTGATTTCTGATATTTGTAAGATACCAGGCAGGATCAGAAAATTCCCCCAGCTGACATGTAAACACATAAGGAAATCATATTCCTCTGGTTTAAAAGCCTGTGGTTGAGCTGTCAAACAGTGGTAGTACTCTGAGGATGACTTTCATGATAGGGAAGAAGGTTGCCTATAGTGCCTGTCACTCGGATGAATGTAAATAAGAATGGTTTCCATTCACTTTTATTTCCAATCTGTTATATTTACCAGCAAATGAATCCCTAAAGTGATACAATACACAACATGCAAAAACTGTCTACATTTCTATGATCTTCACTCATCCTCCATCTTCCATTTATGTCACCTCCCTTGCTACCACAACGAGTGACTTCTCTACAACAGGATTCTGCAAAAGGCAAAGAAATAAGATATTTTGGTTTCAGTTGAATCTTGAGACTCCTTTAGTAGGTTTATATAATTGAACACTGGAGGGAAAACATTATTTTGTTTTATAAACACAGATATCATGCCTGAACCTGAGCTGGTAATCTCTGTCTCAGTATAGCAGAGGAAATACCAATAGGAGACTAAGGAAAGATGAGATGTGATGGTTTTTAGAGAATTTTTAGCTTGTTAAGTTCACACTATTCTTCCCTATATTACTAAGTATCATTGAAAGTTCAAGGAAATCCCTCTGGAGATGATTTAAGTCTCTTAGAAAGATCAATAGTAATCTAGCTTTATACATGATTTGTAAAAAAGAAATGTGAATACCCAAGCTACCATTCCATCTGCACACATCTCTAGGGAAGTGAAGTTTCAAATAAACACTGAATCACATTCTTCTGAATATAGTTTTGAATGCTGACATGGTAAATAATTAGTTATATATAAGACTTCAGGTTTCAAACAATTATTAACATATCCAATGAGCTAAAATATGGTAGCACACAAATTAAAATAAGCAATGGCAATGAATCCTTTTTTTTTAATAAAGAAGCAACATTGTTTGTTTTGATTCAATTCAACTGTTAAACTAAATGGCAGATTTGATCAGAGAACTTGCCATGATAAAAGGAAATGTCAGTCGTCACGTAATCAAATTGGATGGTGATGATACTTCCCTTATAGCGTTCTACTTTTTTCACAATATATCTGTATAGCATAGAAACTCAGTGTGAAATCTGCCTGGTCAGTGTTGTACTGGGTAGGCAGAGGCAGGTGGCTTTTTGTGAAAATGAGGCTAGCCTGGCTTACATAGCAAGTATGAGACCATCTAGGACTACATAGTGAGACTCTGTTTCAAAAAAAGGTAAAACCTGTCCTTTCAAAATATATACATTTCATTTCACATGCTTTCAATCAAAATATAAATATGTGCTTACTTAAGATTCGTTCAGGCACTAAAAATCTCTGTTAAAGACAACTGGCAGGGGTCTGAAGGGAATGTTAAGGTGTAAATGTGGCTTCTCACAAAGTCTGTGGGACTCCTTAAGAGAAAGACACTGCATGCATACTAAAATCACAGGTGTCAGACACCACTTTACCCCAAGCAATTGATTTTCTCTTTCGCTGAATCTTGATTAGTGAGTATAAATTATTATCAGCTGGCTTTCCTTGCTATTCTTTCTTTGATCTATTGTGCGAAATCCAAGTTTTCAGCAATGAAAAAAATAGGAGATGTTTCTTGAGAGCCAAAACAAAGCAGAGGAAGGGGGAGGCGTCTGTGCTATGATATATAGAGAGTGAAAGCCTCATTAATTCAGTGGACACTAAGATTTGATAAAAAGCTCAAATGGATGCTACTATACCAAGGACCAGGGCTTTCTTCAGCAACAAGTATTTGGGGGAACATTTCTCCTCAATGAACTCAAAATACCATAAACTAAATGTCAATATCCACAAAGAAATCAATAATATGAATCATAGCATTCAAATTATATCAATGATTGAAAGGAGAAAATGGATTTTTAATAATAAATTTTATTTTACCTATTGTGACAAAAATGTAATAATTTTAACATGCTTCTGCATGTATTTGCATGGTGGTCATGTGTATAGTGTGTGTCTATTTGGATTATATCTGCAGCTACACTTCTCAGTAGCCATGTGTGGAGGCCATTCTTGGTTCAGCTTGACTACATCTGGAATTTAAAACCCAGTGGCTGGGTACACCAGCTGTGGCATCCATCATTATGGACAGAACAACTGGATTCTTGAACTTTTAATTAGTAGATAGCTATTTTTGGACTAACTGTATCACAGCCTATAAGCCATTCTAATACAGTCCCTTTGTACACAGAGTGTGAGTGTGTGTGTGTGTACGTGTGTAGAGAGAGGGTATACACACACATGTATGTATTATACATAATCATATAGACTATATACAATATGTGATAGATATATAGTCATTCTTTAAGTTCTATTTCTCTGGAGAACCCTAATGCATTGGTAATAATAATTAGTAGTATTAATTAATAGTAGTAATTATTATTTTTCACCACATGTGATTGACACCTCCATTCCTATTATTTACTGTGATAATTTAGAAACCTTTGTAATGATAATGATAAGAGAGGAAAATGCTGAGATTTCATTTGTAGTTTAGCAAATTTTTCCAAGAAAAAAATTGATATACATTTATGTTAGTAGTACAAAAGCTGACATTAGCTAGTTGATTTTTGTTTAAGCATTTAAATGGTTCTGTTTTAGAGCAGATATTTTACAATGGAGAGAAAGTATATTACTAACAACTGGCATTAATTTTTGTCTATTATTTTGCCTAGAGGAACTTTGTAGTCATTAAAGTATGCCATAGTGAAATCCATAAGTTTTAAGTAAATATCCAAAACAAATAAAAAAAACATATTTAGGTATATTCTGTAACATGAATAATAAAGCAATATAAGACATTTAAAAAGAGAATATAAAATATCAAAAATTAATGGCAAAACTTTATAATAAGCTTTTAATGCTAATTAATCTTTAGAAAACTCATCTGAACTGAAAATTGATATGCAAAGATTTTTCTCTAGGGTCAACTGTATTCTTAATGATCTGTATGTTTATTGGGTTGAATAGAAGGTACAGTCATCAGGATGAATGCTAATAAGCCATAAACCCTCTAGACACAATTAATGCTGTCCACAAAGTACAAAAAGTATGAATTAAAGTTGTTTTACATTTAATTTCAAACCACTTATGTACATTAACATCAATAAAGCATTTTAAACATTTAGGCTGCTGTCAAATTATCTGCTCAAACGTAATACTTGGTATGTGTACCACTTAGGGTAGATTTTTATTTGCACTCCCTGAGATTATAACATCAATAATTTATAACTAATATATGTAAAAAGTATCACACATTTAAAAACTCTGATTATAAATTATTAACATTTTCACCATTGAAAAGTTGAAAAGAAAAAAAAACAACAACAAAAATCAAAGCAGAAAACACCATCAGAATCCCATAACAGAATTGCTGGCATTGCAGTCTACATCCTTGCAGGATCGAAGCGCTGCTTTGTCACCTGGTAGTCATCTGCATTCTCCTGAGAATGAGACTCCACCCTTAGAGTTGATAATCATCCTTGATATACTGTACCCACCTGCTCCCATCTCCTACACTGCCATTTATGCACAGCTTAGAGAGTTCGAGGTTATTCTTATAGGAGTCTGTATCTTCTCTCCTATCCTGCTCTCTCCTCTCATCTGCTTCTGATTGTATCCTAACACTTACATAGAGAACAAAACATTCTGGGTAACAAATAAAGTAAAATACTCTAGGTATGCTATGTTCCAGTTGCCTAAAGGTTTGTGAAGTCCTTACTTAAGAAAACATGAAATAAGGACACATGCTCCACGATGTTCATAGCAGCCTTATTTATAATAGCCAGAAACTGGAAACAACCCAGATGTCCCTCAACAGAGGATTGGAAACAGAAATTGTGGTACATCTACACAATGGAGTAATACTCAGCTATTAAAAACAATGAATTTATGAAATTCTTAGGGAAATGGGTGGATCTGGAGAATATCATCCTGAGTGAGATAACCCAATCACAAAAGAACACATATGGTATGCACTCTCTGATAAGTGGTTATTAGTCCAGAAGTTTGGAATATAGGAAGAACAACCCACAAACCACAAGAAACTTAAGAAGAAGGAAAACCAAAAGGTGGACATTTCATTCCTTCTTAAAAGGGCAAACCAAATACCCATGGAAGGAGTTGCAGAGATTAACTATGGAGCAGAGACGGAAGGATGGACAAGCCAGCCTAAATATAGCTATCTCCTGAGAGGCTCTGACAATACCTGACTAATTCAGATGTAGAGGCTCACAGCCATCCATTGAACTGAGTACACAGTCACCAATGAAGGAGTTAGAGAAAGGACCTATGGAGCTGAAGGGTTTGCAGCCCCTTAGGACGAACAACAATATGAACTAACTAGTACCCTCAGAGCTCCCAGGGACTCAACCACTAACCAAGGACTATACATGGTGAGACTGATTGTTCTGGCAGCATGCGTATACTAGAGGATTGCAAATTCGATCATCAATAGGAGGAAAGGACCTCGGCCTTGTGAAGGTTTTGTGCCCTGGTGTAGGGGAATGCCAAGGCCAATAAGTGGGAGAGGGTGGGGTGGCAGGCATAGGGAGGGGGGAGGCAACAGGGGTTTGTTCTTGTTGGTTTTGTTTGTTTGTTTGTTTGTTTGTTTGTTTTGAGGGGAAACTGGGAAAGGAGAAATTTACATGTAAATAAAGAAAATTCCTAATTAAAAAAAGAAAATATCTAATAAAAAATAAATAAATAAAAGAAAACATGATTCTTGTATAGAGATATCAATCATCATGTGTTCTTATTTAATGTCCCTAGATTAGCAGAATAATCTGGAAGAAATAATATTTATCTCCCACAAGTCTATCTTTTGCATGTTTATGTTTTACTGGACTCTATGATAATTTACTTCACTAGGGCAATATTGAATGAGAACTTACCAAGAGTTTATATAATAGGAACTGGAAAGAAAATTATTAGTGACTCAGACATGGCTCTTTTAGCCTCACAGAGATAATAGTGCAGCATGGCAGATGATTCATTATTAATTAAACAATTAAGTACACAATTACACATTTTGATGGATGAATGTTAGGAAGGCAATAAATGTTTATGCTGACATGGTCTATGAATATATATGTATGTACATGCATATATATGAAATGAAATACATATCGCATATATTAAGATGTACAAATTGTTTTGATATGCATATATCTTGGGAAGTATTCATCAGAATAAGGTTGATTTGTGTATCTATCACCTCCTATAGTTATTATTTTTGTTTTCTGTTTTCTGCTTGTTTGGTTGGTTTGTTTGTTTCTTTGTTCGTTTTTGTACTGTATGTATATTTGAGAGGCTAGCATCTTGCCAGATCTGACCTTCAGCTATGAAGTACAGTAATATGTGAAGAGGCCACTGATATGAACCAACACTTCAAACATGATTTTAGCAAATATAGGTTAAATGAGTCCCTACTGTAGGATGATTCACATTGAGATGTTTGTTCTTGCTTTCTTTTTCTGAACAAAATGGAGATCTTTCCAGAGATCATGAAAAAAAGGTAAATATTAGGAAGATTCTTTGGGTTTTCCTGCCGTAGTGGATGCACATTTTTCCAGTGAAGTAGGTATGAGATATTTAAAAAAATGACAGCTGGAAAGTTAAAGTTTATAGCAGTCTTTTGCAGTAAGGATGAAAACCAGAAGAAAGCTTTGGATCCACATTATTGAGAAGCTCAACTTCTAGCAAAGTTGAGAGTAAAAGGTACATTACACAGCTAGGATGGTCTCCCTGGAAGAGGAAAAGGAATTTTGGAGTAAAGAGTGAGTAACTGGATAGAACATAAGAGAGAAATTAGAGAGAACCACAGGTAAGACAGTAAGTGAGGATAAGAGAAGGAGGGAGAAACTAAAGAGAGATACATAATAAAAAGATCCATACAAAAGCAAGGTAAGACACCTGATGAGGATATTCTCTCTAAGGGTGAGGAAACTGGTGTTTCTAGAAGTATTAATAGTAAACATGCACTGTATGTTCTTATTGTTTGATACGAATACGTTTACTAATCTTAATACCACTTGGCTTTAGAGACAGGAATGAAGAGGGAGTATAAAACACAGTTTCGGATAAAAAAAAAAAGTTGATATCAAAGGATGGTTTAGTGTTCCAGAGGCATGGAACAATCAACAGGAAAAATGAGCATTCTGTGAGTGTCCTTGTGGTCATGACTGAATCTTCTTTCAGAATTACTCTTTAGGAGTGCTTATGTAATGTATAATGCTGTATCAAGAAAAAAGAATTTCCATGAAGTAATAATGGCCACCCTTCATGTTGGCAAGCACTAGGCGTTTACACCAGCAAGCTAGGGTGCCCGGTCAAACATGTGCATTAAGTAACGATTCTGACTACAGCATTTCCTGAATACTAATCCTAGATTGAATACTGCCTCAGCTTCATCCAAAATGTTGTTAAAAAAAATTTTCACTGTTTTCAAGTAACTTAATTGTGACCCAGAACACAGTTTAAGAATATTTATAGGAATGGGACTAGTGCGTTTCTCAGTGGTGGAACACGTGCTTAGCAGTGTGTGAGTCCCTGGACTCAATATCCAGTATGAAAAACAGTACCATGAATACAAAATTCCAGCAATGATTAAATACAAGAGTGAACTCAGCTAAAAGATAGGAAAAGGAATTTGAAACTGTTCTTGAGCAGATAATCCGCACAAATGCAGAGATGGCAAAGTTACTGATGAACACAGAGCTGCCCCTTACCACTTTGTCTTGAGAGGTTTGGTTAATAAATAGTTATTTTTTGCAAAGTATACATAAAAGTTTTACATTTTTGATCCAATTTCACTTTTGAGAGTATTCAGTAGGTGTATTTAATCTTTGCCTATACATTATTCAGCAAGGTTAGGAACATACTTATACACTACATACAAACACACACATATACATACATAATCATTTTTAAAATAAATATTTGAAGATATACATAGCTGCAAAAAAATGAAAAATTCCTAACCTTGTATTTAATCATTGCTGAAATTAACACTGACTTTCTGTCTACTCCTTTAGCCACTGAAACAGCACTGATTCTCCAGGGATTATGACATTTTTGTTTCCTCTTCCTTTATAGCATGATCCACTTTATGTGCTCGGGATATCTGTTGTCAGAGAGGTGAACATTTAGGATTATTGTATTTTCATGATGAATGTCCTCCTTTGTTATTTTTTTCTTATTTTTAAAATTTATTGGTTATGTTATTTACATTTCAAATGTTATTCCCCTTCCCAGTTTCCCCACTACAAACCTCCTATTTACTCCCCCTCCCCTGCTTCTATGAGGGTCCTCCCCTACCTGTCCATCCACTCCTGCCTCAGCACCCTAGCATTCCCCTGCACTGGGGCACTGAGCCTCCATAGAACCCAGGGGCTCTCCTCCCATTGATGCCATATAAGGTAGTCCTCTGCTACATATGCAGCTGGAGCCGTGAGTCCCCCATGTATACTCTTTAGTTGGTGTTTTAGTCCCTGGGAGCTTTGGGGGATCTGGTTGGTTGATATTGTTATTCTTCCTATGGGATTACAAGCCCCTCCAGCTCCTTCAGTCCTTGCCCTAACTTCTCCATTGGGGTCCTCACACTCAGTCCGATGTTTGGCTATGCACATCCAAATCTGTATTGGTCAGGCTCTGGCAGAGTCTCTAGGACCAGCTATACGAGGTTCCTTGTCAGCAAGTGTTTCTTGGCATCAGCAATAGTGTCTGGGTTTGGTATCTGCAGATGGGATAGATCCCTAGTTGGAGAAGTCTCTGGATGGCCTTTACTTCAGTCTCTGTCCCTGAAATTCCTTTTGACAGGAGGAATTCTGGATTCATACTTTTGAGGTGGGTGGGTGTCCCCATCCCTCAACTGGGAGCAATGCCTAACCTCTGGAGATGCCCTCTACAGGCTCTATATACCCTTTGTTGGGTATTTTGGCTAATGTCCTCCCTGTTAGGTCCTGGGAAACTCTTGGGTCCCTGGCATCTAGGACTTTCTAGTAGCTAATCCCAGTTCCCCCTCCCTCACTGCTACACACCTCCTTTCAAATTCCAGACCCTTTGTATTTCTCCCCATCTCTTCCTGTATCTGAACTCACCCCCCTTTTCCCTCCCTCTTCTCTCTCCCTGCCAGATCCCTTGCTCCCTCTACTTCCTAAGATTATTTTCTTCCCTCTTCTGAGTAGGACTGTAGCATCCACACTTTGGTGTTGTCTTCCTCCTTCTTAAGCTGCGTATGATTCTTGGGTTGTGTCATGGATATTCTGAGTTTTGGGGCTAGAATCCACTTATCAGTGAACACATACCATTTGTTCTTTTGTGTTTTGGTTACTTCATTCAGGATGATATCTTCTAGTTCCATTCATTTGCCTGTGAACTTCTTGAAGTCATTATTTTCACTAGCTGATTAGTACTCCATTGTGTAAAAGTACCACAATTTCTGTATCCATTCTTCTGTTGAGGATATCTGGGTTGTTTCCAGCTTCTGGCTATTATAAATAAGGCTGCTATAAACATAGTGGAGCATGTGTTCTGGTTATATGTTGAAGCATGTTTTGAGTCTATGCTCAGGAGTGGTATAGCTGGGTCCTCAGGTAATACTATATCCATTTTAATTAGGAGCCACGAGACTGATTTCCAGAGTGGTTGTACCAGCTTGCAATCCCCCTTGTTTCTCTTTCTCCATATCCTTGCCAGCATCTACTGTCACCTGAGTTTTTGATTTTATCCATTCTGATTGATGTAAGGTGAAATCTCAGGGTCGTTTTGATTTGCATTTCCCTGATGACTGAGAATGTTGAACATTTCTTTAAGTGCTTCTCAGCCATTTGAGATTTCTCAGTTGAGAATTTTCTGTTTAGCTCTGTACCCCATTTTTAATAGGGCTTTTGGTTCTCTGGAGTCTAACTTCTTGAGTTCTTTGTATATTTTGAATGGTAGCCCTCTATCAGATGTAGGGTTGGTAAAGATCTTCTCACAATCTGTGAGTTGTCTTTTTGTCTTATGGACAGTGTCCTTTGCCTTACAGAAGCTTTTCAATTTAATGAGGCCCCATTTGTCAACTGTTGATTTTAGAGCATGAGCCATTGGTCTTCTGGTCAGGAAAATTTCCCCTGTGCCAATGCGTTTAAGGTTCTTTTTCACTTTCTCTTCCATTAGATTCATCATATTGGTTTTATATGAAGATCCTTGATCCACTTGGACTTGAGCTTTGTGCAAGGAGATAAAAATGGGTCAATTTGCTTTCTTCTATATGCTGACCACCAGTTGAAACAGCGCCATTTTTTGAAAATGCTGTCTTTTGTCCACTGGATGGTTTTGGCTTCTTTGTCAAAAATCAAGTGACCATAGGTGTGTGGGTTCATTTCTGGGTCTTCAATTCTATTCCATTTATCTACCTGCCTGTTTCTACCAATATCATGTGGTTTTTATCACTACTGCTCTGTAGTAGAGCTTGAAGTCAGGAATGGCAATTCCCCTAGAAGTTCTTTTATTGTTGAGAATGGCTTTTGCTATAATGCGTTTTTTGTTTTCCAGATGAATTTGAGAATTGCTCTTTCTATCTCTGTGAAGAATTGAGTTGGATTTTTGATGGGGATTGCATTGAATCTGTAGATTGATTTTGGTAAGATGTCCATTTTTACTATGTTACTTTTGTCAGTCCATGAGCATGGGAAATTGTTCCATCTTCTGAGTTCTTCTTTGATTTCTTGTGTTGATGTGGACATGGACCTTCATGCTAGCTGCCTGGAAGTTAGCCTTCAGATGAAGATATAGAACTCTCAGCTCCATTTGCACCACATCTGCCTGGGTGCTGCCATGTTCTTGCCTAGATGATAATGGACTGAACCTCTAAACTTGTAAGCCAGCCCCAAATAAATATTGTCCTTGTAAGAGTTGTCTTAGTCATAGTGTCTGTTCACAGCAGTAAAATCCTAACTAAGATAGACCTTCTTCCCCTTTATTGATATTTTTTGTTCTAAAACACAGCACCGTAATTTTCTTTTGCTTGTGTTGGCATATGCATTCCATTGTCAACATTTGATTTATTCTTGTTTTTACAAGGAAGAATTCATTTCAAATGACCAACATATGGATATTGCTATTTTTCCAATCTGATATCTCTGTCTTTTAATAAGGTGTTTAATGTGTTTATATGTAATGTGATTATTTATAATGTTATTGTCATAATCACCATTTGCCAGCTATTTCCTTTTGTTGTTTCTATCAAGATTGTTTTTGTTTTGTATCAAAATTTTTTATATTACTTTTAATTTTGTAATATACATTTGGATATAGAACTCCAGACTTATAAATTTTTGTTTCAGTATTTCAAAGACTCTACTGTTTTATATTAATAGTGTATCTGTTAAGAGGTATATTATTTTAATTTTTTATGCATTTTTTTCTTATCCTCTTTATAGATTTTTTTGTCATACTTACTTTTCATGATTTATCCTGGTGTAATTTTTATGCCAGTTATTGTTCTTGGGATTATTAGTGCAAAATACAGACCAGGCTTGGGTGTGGGGAGCAGATGAAGTACTAAATGAATGTGTTTCTAGCATTAGCACCATCATTTCAAGAAATGCAACATTGCAAACCAATAGCAGTAGCAAAACCTTCTCTGGGTGAGGTTCTAAAAGATGACAAAGGTTTTGTTAGTCCCAGTGTGAATGTTAACAGTGTATATAGAAAATATGAACCATAGCTTCCCCTTACATGACAACTACAACCTGAGACTTCAGGTCTCTATGGAGATCTTCTATGAGATTAACCTACTCCATGCTTAGCTACATACCATGCACCCACCTCTTTATTTAGCTCTGTACAGCAAACCCACTTCCTCAATTAAGATGTATAAAATAGACATGTAGACTTTTCAAGTCATTGTTTTTGGTGCCACTTATTAGGTAGGCCATCAGAGTGAATATGGCTCACCTGATCCAAGCTTTTGTGTACCTCTGTCTGTGTCTGTATGTCTGTCCTTCTTTCATTCATTTACTGCCCTTGCTAGGTCAATCCCTGAAGCCATATGGCACTTGAGAATCCTCTGAGTAGGAAATGCCAGGTAGGACACATAAATAAAAGTGGAGTATTTATTTCCTGGAATGCCTCTGATAACCATAAGCAAATTTTAAGTTGTCTTCCAAATCTGGTTGCAGTGAACACTTTCAATGAGTCATCTGCAGTCTAGAAACCCCCATAGTCTCTATTGCTGCACAAGTTATATAGATCTTTTTATCCCATCATTTAATTTTTTTTAAAAAAATCATAATATGTAAATATTTTAAGTTTCTTTGGCCATGTATTTAGCTAGATTAAAGTCATCTCCATATTTATTTTCTCTTGAGGCAGTAATATAAAGATGAAGGAAACTTGCATGTATTGGTGGACTATTCATACTTGGGAAAATGCTATTAAATGACAGTTGTTCAAATTTCTAGTGCCATCCTTGTGTTTTATATAAGCTGAGTTTTACATGCCGAAGATTTAGAAAAAGGTAACTTACATTTCCCCACAGCTAACTGATATTTTTAATTTATCTCAAAAACAGAATGACACCAGTTTCGAATATGAGTCAATAAATCTGCCTGTCCTCCCATTTACTGTTAAGGATTAGACTCAAAACTTCTAAGTAAGACAGAATTGTCAGCAGTGCTAGAGTAGTCAATAAGTGTGCAAGTTTGGTTTTCTGCCTCAGAAAAGGGAAGAGTGTTATTTCACAGAAGGATTCTATTATAAGAAAATTCCCTAGACAGAAGCTTGTCTTACCACTGTGCCTCAGTCTGGTGTCAGAGAAGACAGAAATATGGGAGCAAAGACCTAATCAGACTTGGATAGTTCCCTATGAAAGTACAAGTTCATGACAACTAACATGTTGACAGTTTTTGCTTCTGCCCAGCTTTGTTGATTTGGAATCTCATACCAACTGGAGTTCTTGTCCACATTTTATATTTTAAGGATAAAATAATTATTAACAATTCTGGTACAAAACCATTTCTAAACATAGACTGTATTGGAAAAAAGTTATAATTACTTTTTTTTCCTTGGAAAACTGTGGTTGCTACTACTGGACTTCAACAGTAAACACCTCAATTAAGCACTAATAGCCCCATAGGGATTAGGTGATTCTGGGAAGAGGATAAGGCTTTACAGGAATTTATGGGTTAAAGGAGCAGGGCAGCAAGGTGAAGGGTGTTAACGCCTGATGCTTGGGGTGCAGGGCACACCCAAGATAAATTGAGATTATTTAGAAATTATGTGAAGGGCATCTGTGGGCATCTGTGGGGCTTAGACAAAAGGTTCTAAGTTCTTAAGTAAACAAGGGATTTAATAATCCTTCCATCAGTCACCTTCCTTGAAAGTTACATGACTTGTTCTACCCAGCAGACAAGAGAGCAGCTTTCTTTCCCAGGTCTAGAGAGATACATTTTTTCCCCTCTTACTCTCTTGCACTACTGTTTTCCCCTTGAGAATAAGCCTGGTCTGTTGTGTTGGAAAATGAGAGACAAAGGAAGCAAATGTAGGTTATTCCAATGTTCTCATCTGAGGCTAGCCTAAGTAACCAAATGCCAGCTAAGGGCAGACAGATAAGTAAACTCAGCCAAGTCAAGACAGTAAGAGCTGACCACCAAAAGCTGTAAGTTAATCAAGATCCATGAGAAATAAATACTTCCGACAAGAAGCCACGGAGGTTTCAATGTTGTCATGAAACATCTGCTCAGCACCAGGAAATTGATATGTTGCCTACGTGACTAAATGCTTGAAAATAAAATGTTCAATTCACATGGTTTCTGGGGCTCCATACACAGCTCAGTCTTCTTCAATTGAAACATAAAATCTTGGGCCTAGTGTGCTGAGAGATCGTCTCTGCCAGCTTACACCTATTTTGTCACAGATTATACTCCTAAACCCTGCCCCACAATTGACCTCTAGACAACTATTATTATTATTATTATTATTATTATTATTATTATTATTGCTATTATTATTATTGAAATGTCTTAGGCAGCCATAGTTGTCACAGTTAGTTTTAATTGCCGACTTAACACTGTCTAGACTCACCTGATCAGAGAGTCTCAACAAGGTATTATCTCCTTTAGAGTGTACTCTGGGCACGTTTGTCGGGAATTATCTTCATTATACTAATGACATGAGAAAATAGCCAACTATGGATGGGACCATCCTCTGAACTTGGAATTCTAAACTAGATAAAAGAAGGATGAGGGTGGAGAATGCACTTGGTATGCATGCATTCACTATCTCTCTTCTTTTTTTTTTTAATTTTTTTATTAGATATTTTCTTTATTTACATGTAAATTTTCCCTTTTCCCAGGTTCCCCTCCAGAAAACAAACAAACAAACAAAAACAACAAGAACAAACCCCTTTTGCCTCCCCCCTCCTCATGCCTGCCACCCTACCCTCTCCCACTTATTGGCCTTGGCATTCCCCTACACTGGGGCACAGAACCTTCACAAGGCCGAGGTCCTTTCCTCCTATTGATGATCGAATTTGCAATCCTCTACTATACACATGCTGCCAGAACATTCAGTCCCACCCTGTATAGTCCTTGATTGGTGGTTGGGTCCCTGGGAGCTCTGAGGACAAACACTATCTCTCTTCTTGACTATGACTATGTCTAGCTCTTTCAAGTTTCTGGTGCTTTGACTTTGGGATTGTGCTCTTAAACTCTGAGCTGAAATAAATCCTATCTCTCATAAGTTACCTTTGTCAGGGTGTTTTGGCCACAGCAGCTGGAAATACAAGTAAGACAGAAATTGGTACTGTTGTGATAAATCTAACTATGTATTCCTTATGCCACTTGAATTGTTTTGAGGCTGGAATTCGGAAGTCTTAGGTCTATTGCCATGAAATACTGTGTTTGAAGCAAAACTTAGTGGGCTGTTCTAGTGGAGGCCATAAGAAATATCTATGATGAGGGCCCAGCTAGCAAGGCTTCAAGAGAGTAACAGATATTCTGTCAGTAACTGGACTAGGGGCCACTAGTGTGAAACTTTGTACAAGAATCTAGCTGCATTCTGCTTATGTCCTGAGAGCTTGAGTGAGATTAACTTTGAAAAAGATGTACTGATTTGTAACTTTGAAGAGATGTACTGATTTGTTTGGCCAGAGGAATCTCAAGGCAAGTCAGTATTTAGGGTGGTGCTGAAGTGGCAGCTATAATTGGTAAAATGATCAGTCCTGTAGTAGAGAACCCATGTGTCTAAGTGACGGTAGAGGGTTGTCTTAAGGAGGAGACCCCATCCATTACAGGCAACATCTTGTGATTATCTAAATTCATTTAAAAGAAGGAAGCCTAAGGTGAAAGGATTCCCTGATTCTTGAAAGCAACTGCCTTGGAAAGTATTTCCTTAGGGTCAACATACAGAAGTGGATATAGCTGTGATCCAAGAGAACTTGGCTACATCTCCAGTTAGTAAAGCTTTGTAGTCTTGTAAGTTTTGTCCATGTGGAACCCAAGATTGGTGGGTTCATGGAGAGCATCTAAGATCAGCTGTGTACCAAAATTTGAATTCCTATAGAGAAGTCCTGAGTGACTACTGCAATGGAGAAACCAAAATATTGAAGAGGCCAGGGTCATGGGACACAGGTATAGAGTGCTCCTGCAATATACAATAAAAAGAAACCATTTGCACTTCCATGTTATCCCTATAGTACCTGTAGGAATTTGAGCATGTCTATCATGGTTAACAATAAGATTTTTGAATTAATTTCTTAGAGAAATGATCTACAGTCTTCTCTACTGAATAATCGTGGCATGAGTTGGGCAAATTGTTTAACATCTCTTGTCCTCAAAGTATTCACCTATCAATTGAGGATTGGTACCACATGAGAGTCTTCAGGGGCATAATACGGGAATTACTTGAGACATAAGGGGCTTTAAACAAAATCTATTCTTCACCAATTTCTATTAGTAACAATAAATGGAATCTCAGTGCAGAGAAAAACATCTTCCCTCTTTTCTTTCCTCAATTCAGGACTTTGCAAATCACTGACATTGAAAAATTTTTACTCAGGATTCCTGTATTTTGTTTTCATTTTAAATCCTACCTTAGAAAGATGTAAAGAGAAGTTGGAAATCATCAATTTTCCTACCACATGTACAACTTCTTAAAGCATAAGGCATGGAAAGCTGAATAAAGCAATGTATTATCTGTTCTCTATCACTCAAAGACAGCCAGTGCCACATAGAGTTGACCTTCTTAGGAAAGATTTTAATAAGGATCCTCCCCCACCCACATGCTACTATGAATATGTTCACAGCAAGGGGACCAGCAGACAGATGGCACAATAAATGTTAGGTGCCAAGTGTACACTATTTCTTCATGGAAAAGCCAAATAAAAATGGAAGGAAAATCATCTAACTCTTATTACTGCCTCTATAGCAAAGGTTACTATTGAAACTCAGGCAGATCCATTCACAAATTAAAAACAAAAGTGGTGTTGTTCTATTGAATCAGTTGGTAGAAGTAGATTTTAATTGTTTTTAATCTTGTGTGGTAAAGGCATTTGGATATCCCATAAATAAATTACACACACTGATGATGATTCTCCTAGATAAAGTCTCAGACAGGTCTTTAGTTTAAGCAAATAGATAAAGTTCTGCTTAAACAAAAGACTATTCCCCAAGAACCTCTCTGTGTCTCTGTCTCTGACTCTGTCTCTCTCTTCTCTCTGTCTCTCTGTCTGTGTCTGTCTGTCTGTCTGTCTGTCTGTCTCTCTCTCTCTCTCTCTCTCTCTCTCTCTCTCTCTCTCACACACACACACACACACACATGTACACACACCATCTCAGGTGGGTCTATCATGAAATGGTAGGTTTATGATTTATTTGTATACTTGGCTTCTGAATGGTATATCTTGAACAGTATCCCAAGGTATATATTTGGGTATAGTCACCATAATAAAACATTCTTCAAATGTAGAGCACTTTGCAAGTGTGGGAAAAGGAGAATTTACAGAAAGGCTCTCACTTAGTCACTTCTAGCTAGGATGCCCCAGTGGGGATTCTGGCCCTGCCAAGAACAGACTTCATTATAAACTTGGTATTGAGATTCATCAGTGGGAAGATGACCTAGAAACTTCTTATCTAAGTCTCTTAACACCTGGTATGCCTTGATTTTTTTACATGCAATTAGCCTGGAAATTATGTATTTATGGCATACATTCTGTTGGGGAATTGACTTTAGCTAAGTGCATGCTCTAATGTGTGTAACTGATGAAATATACAAATTCCAAAGCCATACATCTGGCTGATTTTGAGACAAGCAAGCACAGGGCATAGCTTAGCAATCAATGAGTCTACTTGGTTTAGGCTATTCAAACATCCATTTCTAATCAATGCACTTGGCAACCTGGGACACCCCACTTATATTGATCTCCATCTATACCTTACTTCTGAACAATGGGGTAAATTACTCTCCTTGCCAACTCTTTGGTAATGCTTCATTTTTCATTTAAACATACTTAAGAACTATATTCAATCAGCCCAATGTCTTGTCTTGGTTTTAGACACACGAATAGTAAGGTTGTAACCCCTGAGTGAACTTTTAAGGGTTTACAATATTATGCTTATGCATGTTTGTGTGTGTATATGATTAAAATCAGATACATAATGGGAAGGGAGGTACAAAATGGAAAAAGAAACAGAGTATTTAAACCTGCCAATCAAAGTAGAGAAATGCCCATACTCTATCCCAGTAGCAACAAAATTCCTCTCTGTCTTGGACTCCTCAAAGAAAGGCCTGGATGGGAATTTGGAGCCCTGAACGTGGAGTTCTTAACTCAAGTTGCTCACTGTCACTCTTGACAGTATATCTGATCTGTACTGTCCCTTTGTTTTTAAATAAATTCTCCTTGCTAATTTGTGATCTGTGTGTACCTTTACTTTAACTCTAAGTATAACAGGAAGAACCTGGAACCACTCAAACTATACACCAACTTCCAATAACAGTTTCATCTGAACCAACTCCAGTTACATTTGTAGATAGTGCTGGCTGACTCTTCCTAAACCAAAATGTGTTCTAGTACAAAAGAATGGGGTTTCAGGGATCGATCTTAGAGGTTCCAGGACTCCCAAGGAGTGGAGTTGGGATGCTGTGACTGGGTGTATTTGGATTCCTTGTTGGATAAGTTCCTTACAGAGTTCCAATATTCTCCATAAATATTTTTAAATAAGTGAAAAGATAAAAGAAAAGTACTTGAAGTTTGTGTCAAGCAGAAACAAAGATGGCCAAATTCTTCTGAGAACCTGTGAACGTTGCATTGTATGTCAAAGACTTTGTAGGTTAAAATAAAAATCTGGACTTGGGAGGATTAACCTGTAGTATCCAGGTATACACATGGATCCTTTGAGAGAGACGGGGTAATATATGTAATTAGAATTTTAATGATGCTAGACTACTGAGTTGTGACCACAAGCTAATGCTATACATTGCCAGAAGCTGGGAGAGAGCAAGGGACAGATCTCTTTAGTGAGGCTTTAGATCAAGTGGCGCTTGGTGATGCCTTGATTTCAACCCATTGATGCAAGCTTCAGACTTGTGGCTTTCCAGCTATGAAAATAAACCAGTGTTTGAAATCATCAAGAATGAAGTAAGTGGTCATAGTAACCACAACAATTCAAAACCTTTTGGTGCTTTAAGATCCCTTAAATGGGAACAAAACTCCAAGAAAGCAACATGTCTTCCAGAACAAGTACCTTCAGCCTTTAATAATTTACTCAACACCAAGCTGGCAACTGCTCCTCATGCTTTAGCAAGGTCATTTCAGCTTAGTAAAAGGGGAGGAGTTTTCTGATTCAATTGGCATCATCTATATAGAGCAATATGCCAAATGCATATGATAGGTGGGTAAATAAGATATTATGGAAGGAAAGAGTATGGGATAAAACATTATATCTAGGTAACTAAACAGGAAAATTGTGGATTGAGAAGCCAGGCCAAACATCATGTCTGTGCCTCTCAGGTGAAAGGCAATATCACAGGAGAAATCTTTCACATGTATGAAGAGTAGAATCATCACCTTTCCTGACAGTTTATGTCTGCTCTAGGTCATCCATGGTGTGGTGGGACTTCAGCCTGTCTTATCTTGCACTTGCTGGAATGATTCATTCCTCATAGTGCTCAGACTAAGCTCATTCTTAGTTTTCCTATTACTCAAAATTGGAAGTTTTGGTTTCTATGCTGCTTTGTTTGAGGTCTCTCAGGGAATGAGATGTTTGGATGCCCTGTGGATGAGCTGTGTAGAAACTTTCAACATAAGGAAAATATGGTTAAAAGAGGAATCAGCCCTGTTCTCTTCCCAAGCCAGGTTTTCAGAGTATTTTCCTTTAGCACTCAATTTCAACTGAAGGAATCTCTGGACAAAAAGTGAGAAGCCCATACATTACAAAGCCAATGATGAGACATAATTAATTATATGACACTTGGCTTATTCATTCCATTTAGTCTCTCAATTTCAGCATTTAATTGAAAGCTGTTGGTACCAAGTTGTTTGTTATTACATTACATTATGTCAAGGGCACCAAATGATACATTTGTCTTTGTATGTCATCTTTAACTCAGAATGTTGACACATCAAAAGTGACATTTAGTTTTAACATATGGAGCTCATCTGACATTCCATTGTTAGGTGATGGACCGCAGGGTTGGCGACTCAGCATCTGTGGGAGACTTCCCCAAGGAGGAAACACTCTCTAATAGCTGTTCAACTCAGCAAATGCTAGATGGTCAATTTCATATTCATAGTTCTTGGCTAAAGTGTTACAAAAAGAGCAATCTAATTTATCATTGCAGTTATGTGGTATTTTGAATACTCTGTGTTGTCTTCAGCCATAGACATTAGACTTCTACACAGATACTTTATTTTACCAGTACATGGAGCTTTTGTTACATGCACATTCTGGCTTGGTAGGTTTCAGGTTGCATGTAATTACCATCAGCATTTTAACAACCTCTGGTAACACTGCTATTGCTGCTTCATGCCCTTCACTTTATATAGTAAAATATTACACACACACACACACACACACACACACACACACACACAAGAACAAAAAGTGAGAGCTAAAATCCTCAAAATCTGAAACAATCAAGTAAGCAAACAAAAGCAAAAATCTCTAAACAAACAAACAAACAAACAAACAAAACAGGCGTATGTCAAATCAAGCGCCCTCAAAGTGAATGTATGTATACAATTTAACATATTTTTCTAAGTAATTCATTTCCAAACCACATCTTTCCCATGGAAATCAGCAACAAAAAGGGGCTTGGCTTAGTTTAAAGCCATTTCTTTTTTTTTTCCAGTTGTATTTTTTATTAGATATTTTCTTTATTTACATGTAAATTTCTCCTTTCCCAGTTTCCCCTCCAAAAAACAAACAAATAAACAAAAAATGACAAGAACAAAGCCCTGTTGCCTCCCTGCTCCCCATGCTTTCTTAAAGAGATTTTTGTCTATTATCCAGTGACTGAAATATTTTAGATCTTGGAGTTATCTGAATTTGGAAAACTAGCACAGACTTTAATTGTTATGCATCTATAAACTGGAATTCAGAAATGCTACCAATTCTGAAACTGAGCATCATGCCAGTGCCTTCACATGTGTCCACATGTGATGGAGAAGCCGACATTTTAGCTCTGTTTGGTGTGGTTATATATAAATAAGCACAATGATTGATGGTCATTGTGGTAGACAGCACAGGTAGGCTTAGGGAGTTTCTGGCACCTCACGGGTGCCACCTTTCATAATCTCTCTGTTGGTGTCCCTATCAGATTACCCCTCTGACCTCCATCCCTACAGGTGAGGGAGTTTCATCTGTCTCTAGTTTAAATTGATTATGATCAAAAGCATTTTTTAGTTTTTAATTTTGGTACTTTTCTTGAATGAATGATAGCTAAGAAATCCCATTTCAAATACAATAGATGAAGACAGGAAAAGCTGATGAGTCCTTGTATTTTTGATATTATCACTATCATGACTATTTTGCCCCTGAGAACCCCTAGTTCTCACTTGCACATACAAAACTGAGATAAAGCTATAACCTGTAACTCAACCAATATTCACTTAAGATAAATATTGACTGAAATAAACAGTTTTCTTATGAAATATCACTTTTTAAAATAACATGCAACATTGAGTATATAATGATTCTTATCTTTTATTTATGAAATTGAAAAATCATGATGATCTTGAATATCTTCGCTGTCTTATTAATTTGACAGACTCAATAAAAGTATTTTATTGCTTTTCTTTCTGTTTGTTTATTTTTTTTTATTTGGGGAGGTGGGACTTATGCCATAGTGTATAAGTTTCTGTGTTGCTCAGAAGAAACCTTCTGCTGCCATGTAGGTCCTGGAGATGAAACACGGGCTGCCCGTCTTGGCAGCAAGAACTTTCATCCACTGAGCCATTTTGTTGGTCTAAGAAAACTGTTTTATATCTCTAGACTGGTACAATCTTTGTTTATGGAGGAAAAGGGTGCTCAATGATGGTCCTACAACACCTATTAATTTAAAAGTTTGGGTTGAAGTGAATGTTAATGTGAGGTCATATTCTGTCATTTCTCAGGTGGAGCATTTCTCATTTGCTTTCTGCCATTCACATATTAATTAGCCATCAAATTATGGCTTCCATGGTCTGGAGAGATGGCTCAGTGGTTAAGAGGTTATGACTGCTCTTCCAGAGGTCCTTAATTCAATTCCCAGCAACCACATGGTGGCTTACAACTATCTGTAATGGGATCTGATTCCCTCTTCTGGTGTGTCTGAAGAGAGCAATGATATACTCATATACATTAAATAAATAAATAAATAAATAAATAAAATTTTAAAAAATTATGGCTTCCATTTTGGTACACTTTATACATCTCCCTGCTGAGTGGAAGAGTTCTGCTCACAGGATAGGTCTGTGGGCCATATTTTATATAGCACTGCCCTAGACCACAAGCTCTTCAGATCTCCCATCACCTAAAAAGAAACTATCAAACCATGCCTCCATTCTAACTCCCTAGTGGTTTTTGCCTCCTGGAAGTATAGCAGTAAGTTTTAATTTTTAAGTTACAAATGCTTCCTTTATTACATAAACCCAGCATTACTACTTCTAAGTTTAACTGACTGTGGATCTCTACATTGTTCAGTGTGATTAGCAGTCATTTCCAGGCATTGCTGTTGTTCAGTCCCCTCTGTGAGTGTCATCCCTGGTACCTGCATTCCATTTCACACTCAGCTGGTAGCCTGTTCTAGGTAGCAGGCCCCAGAGGAAACATGCTCAACACTTGTATATATTCTACTGTACCAGATGCAGCATGGTTCTGAAGGAGAAGATGGTAAATATCTACAGTGTCCTGGCTTAGCAATACATTGCTTTACCAAATATTTTCAGTAATTGGTTTTGAGCTACATAGATAATTAATCTTAACCACACTGTCATTGTCATTTATCAGTTACTGCTAAGTCTTTCTACCAGAAAGGAAATTATTCTAAGTTATAGATGAAAGTGTTTGCCTCCCTGACATCAGAAAACACATCATGAATATGAGAAGACTAAAAAGAAGTATTTTTGAAGATACTAAGTCTTTTTAACTCATTAGAACAGAGTGAAATATGAGAATAACTAAATCAATTATAATTTTAATTTATGATGTAAAGATATTAAAACAAGTGTTTGAAAATCAACATATTGACAATTTGATTCCTGATAAAGGAACTTTTCAATGTTTAGGTGACATTGGATAACATACTCATAGAAAGTTGTTTGTATTTGAATAGCTATAATTTGCTATTTAAAACACTCATAAAATACTTTGCACATCCCATTGGAGTGAGTTAGATATGGGTTCTAATGCATAAACAAAATTAATGACCTTGCTACTTGGGAAGATTAAAATAAAGTATTTAATAAAAGAGGGGAATCACAGTGTTTTCTAAAGACTATTCAAGGAAGATCAAAGAGGTGAAGAAGCAGCAGATGGACTTTGTCTAGAATCTCCCACAACCTCCCCAGTGAGAACACAGGCCTGCTGACACAGACCACTACAGCATGCACTGTCACTAAAGTCAGCATGTGTCACAATGCCTGCTGGCCCCTTGGCCCCATATGTCATTGCTTCTGAAAATAAAATGGATTCTTTCTATTTTCTCAGTCTTCATTTTGTAGTGTAGGGTGGATCTAACTCATTATCCATGCCCAGGTCACATGCCTGTGTCCTAGCTGCAAAGGAAATTGAGAAACTCAAATTCAGCTCTTTTTTTGGGGGGATGGGTAGGTTGGATAGCATAGTTCTATAAAGATTCCAAAGGTGGGAGTGTTGCCTGATATAAAAGAAAATTCCAATATTTGGAAGCCTCCACAGCTACAAATGTACATTCAATGTGCTTCCAAACTCTTCACTCTCAGAAGTGATATGAATAATTGCTGACACAGATATCCACATCATTACTAATGTATGGATGGTCTGCAAAGTTGAAAGGTTGTCCAGGATCTTCCACAAGCCAGCTGTCTTGTGTTCAAAACATAGTTCTCAGATGACTCAAAACATTTGAGCACAAACACATATTTTGATGCCATCCACCTAGGGAGAAGTATTGAAATATCCTGCTGCCTCTCCCAGTTCTCACCCTTGCAGTATATTTTCCAGGGCCGCAACCTAATTAACAATCCCAAAGCTTCTACAATACAGCTGCCTTTGCAAGTGCTGCTTTCTTTATTAGCTTGTTCAGCTTCTCTCATCTCTTCTGATTAACAGCTGATAAAAGGAAATCAAAAGCACCTGATGCCCATTTTTCATGACGGAGAAAATTTATTTGTCTCTGAGGCATGGATAAAATGTACTTTTCCTGAGTCCCCTTTCACTAGTTTGGTCAATTTAGCTTAGAACACAGGCCTTCATCTGGCCAAGACTTCTTTCTGATTCGCATTACTTGTATTGATTCAGCAAAACACTGGTACACTTTGTAAACATCATCACTATGTATAAAATATATGCATCCACTTTCAATTCCTTGGGTCATTCTAATTTTACTAAGATAATGAAAGATCACATCGCTGTGATGAAGGCATAGATTATACAACTGTGTATAGTACCATAATAATAATGAAATAAAACACATTTGAAGTGGAGCGATTACAAAGATTCTTCTATTTGTTAAATAAAAATGTCATTACTAACAATGACATTTTATTAAAATGTTTCTCTGTAATGCAAAAAAAAAAAAACCATTTATGAAGTGACTACTAAGTAGAGTGTATGCATAATTAGGGTTTGACCAATGAGTCACATATTAGGTAGAATAGACAGGCAGTAGACATCAAATTATCACTTCTAGCAATATGCTAACATACACAGCACAGGACAGAAAGTACTTAAGGAGCAGGTGAAGGATGGTCGGTAGTAAAAGTATGGAGATAAACCAAAGGGTTATGTGGTCATCCGTATAAATGAAAATGGTGGTTGATATTAGAAAAAAAATGACAGGCAGATGAATTGTTTTATAATATTGATGTTAGAACAAACAAGAATTATTGATTTGGTATGGTAATCAGTGTGTAGTAGATGACAAAATGGTCTCATCTGATCCCTATCTGTACTGAAAACATGCAATGTAACCTTGAGGATATTCCCACCAGGGAATGAACTCCTCCTCATTAAGTCTGGGCTTTCTGTGACTTTCTGTGGCCAACTAAAGAAAGTAGAGGTGACTCTGCATCCATTCTGAGGCTAGCTTCAGGAAGCCTGTGGCTCTAACTTTCTCTCGGGACCCTGTGTTTACCATGGGACCTGTATTAGTTTGATTTCTGGAATGAGATGGCATTACAGGGAAAGAACCTCTAGACATCCCAGCAGAGGGCATCCTAAATCAGATAACTCTAGCTTCCCTCTGTCTATAAACAGCAGGGCCAAATCGCTCAGAGAAAACTAACGACCAACATTTATTGTAAGAGAAAGGCCGTGCTACTTAAGTGTATACCATAGTGCATCATTTCAAAGTGGGTATGTATTAAGATACATGTCCCCTGAAAGGCTGTGCCAGAGCCTGACCAATAAAGATGTGGATGCTTGAAGCTAACCATTGGATTAAGCATGGGGACCCCAATGGAGGAGTTAGGGGAAAGACTGAAGGAGCTGAGGGATTAGCAACCCCACAGGAAGAACAACAATATCAACCAGCTAGGCCACCCCAAGCTCCCAGGGACTAAACCACCAACCAAAGAGTACACATGGAGGGACCATGGCTTCAGCTGCATATGTAGCAGAGGATGGCCTTATCTGGCATCAATGGGAGGGGAGCCCCTTGGTCCTGTGGAGGTTCAGTGCCCCAGCATAGAGGAATGCTAGGGCATGGAGGTGGGAGTGGAAGGGTGGGTGGGGGAGCATCCTCATAGAAGCAGGGGGACTGGGGATAGAGTAAGGCATTTAAAAGGGAAGGGGGCTAAAATTTGAAATTTAAATAAATAAAAATAATCAATTAAATAATTTAAAGAAGATTATACTTACAATGCCAACCAGAAGTCCTACGTGTTAGATATGACTGAATAAGGCCATTTAACACAAACACACACTTCTTAATATTAATGTTATATAATAAAAACTGTCATTTGAAAAGAGTAGTACAGGTGCTAAAGAGCTCACTGCTTGAGAATACTTATTCTTCAGAAGTCCTGGCAACTTACAGCCATCTACAACTCCAGTTACAGGGCATCAATACTCTCTCTAGCCACTGAGGGGAGCAGGCACGCACATAGTATACATTCATGTACACAGACAAAAAAATAAATACATAAATAACAGTAAACAAATCTTTAAAATATAAACATCAAGTGATTGTATAGCATAACACATTCTTTTCATATATGTGAAACACATTTCAAGTAAGTGCAAGACTTGTGTAGGAAAAATAACACTGGAGAAAGACCTAGAGATGTGAAATGGTGCCAAAGAATGTAGTGGTGATGACAATCTTAATGTGGACATTGCCTATGCTACAATGAAAGAAGCCTGTATTTTCTAGGTCTCCTCCTCTGTGTTCTGGAGTTCAGTATCAAAATAATGCTTTTAAGCTTTCCTATCAATCAATAATATATATAGGAAAAGACATGAAGGTACCAATGATAGCTCTAGTTGAATGTGAAGGTCTTTGCTTAGCTTGAGACACTCTACTTAATGCAAATGAGCTAAGAAGGATCAAGGAGCAGGTACATCCTTTTTCCTTTGTGGTGGGAGAGAGGATACTGAGAGTCACACATTTCTCTAAGACTCATGAGATTCCAACTTTTGACATGAAGATTTCATCCATGTGCTTGGTGATGGTTTCTGTAGTGCATGTATTTTCATATGAACAGAAGTCATATCATTGATGTTATTAATAAGCTTTATTTAATACCAAATTTGGGTATATACCTAGAAGGACTAACCTGCATGCTTCCATTTAAATAATTCAGACATTCAAAAAAGGAAAACAATTAAATCTTCAGTGGACATAACCAAAATCAAAGCTGCTTCTGCTTCCCCCTCTCCTTTCCTCCTCCTCCTTCTCCCTTCCTCCTCCTCTCCTCCTCCTCCTCCTCTCCTCCTCCTCTCCTCCTCCTCCTCCTCTCCTCCTCCTCTCCTCCTCCTCCTCCTTCTTGTTCTTTTGTTCTTCTTGTTCTTCTTCTTGTTCTTCTTGTTCTTGTTCTTCTTCTTGTTCTTCTTGTTCTTGTTCTTGTTCTTGTTCTTCTTCTTCTTCTTCTTGTTCTTGTTCTTGTTCTTGTTCTTGTTCTTCTTGTTCTTCTTCTTCTTCTTCTTGTTCTTGTTCTTCTTCTTCTTCTTCTTCTTCTTCTTCTTCTTCTTCTTCTTCTTCTTCTTGTTCTTGTTCTTGTTCTTGTTCTTGTTCTTGTTCTTGTTCTTCTTGTTCTTGTTCTTGTTCTTCTTCTTCTTCTTCTTCTTCTTCTTCTTCTTCTTCTTCTTCTTCTTCTTCTTCTTCTTCTTCTTCTTCTTGTTCTTCTTGTTCTTCTTGTTCTTCTTGTTCTTCTTGTTCTTCTTGTTCTTCTTGTTCTTGTTCTTGTTCTTCTTCTTGTTCTTCTTCTTCTTCTTCTTCTTCTTCTTCTTCTTCTTCTTCTTCTTCTTCTTCTTCTTCTTCTTCTCTCCTTCTCCTATTGTTTTTTTCTAGCTAATGGTATCTGACCTTCACCTTTACCATGACAGCTCTACAAGACTTATTTGTGGATAACTCAGTTTTATGGCAGTAATGTATGGAGATATTAGTGGGGAAAGAAGAGCCAATACAGGACTGTGAGGAAAACAACAGTGTTCCCACTATGAGAGAAGTCTAGCCTAGAGTGTGGAGTCAGATGAGAAAAATAGGAATGCTTGTTACATCCCCCTCCAAGGTACTTAAGTTTCCTCTTCTTTCCATATGTGAAATGAAAATGAGTCTATTTCTCACACAATAGATTATAAAAATAAATGACACAGAGCAAATATATTAAATAAATGAACCCTCAAATCAAAGTAATCAATAGGAGGCTCAAACTTTTATACAACAATAACTCCAAAACTCTGTGGCTTTAGAGTTAAGTCAACTAACAGTACAAGGTCACAGCTGTGAATCTACTTTCCTGGGATTTCTTTGATTTTTGTCTCATCATCACAAGGTAGCAGCCCCAGCTATAAGCAAATGT
This sequence comes from Montemys delectorum, assembly GCA_019843815.1. Lineage (NCBI taxonomy): Eukaryota > Metazoa > Chordata > Mammalia > Rodentia > Muridae > Montemys > Montemys delectorum. Next base: position 34,556 of record JADRCD010216189.1, read on the forward strand.
CATGGTCAACAGTTGGGTTAGGTATTCATCTTCTGTGCACAATAGGGCAATAGGGTTTGGGAAAATCAGTATTTGGCATTTTTAGCTTCTTAATATGACCAAGGTTTGCTATCAAAGAGGGGAACTATTTAAGTAGACATACAATAATTTTTGACACTATTTTCTCTGTGAAAGGAAAAATACAAAATGTACAGTTCAAAAAGAGAAGGGGTACCAGGAAGTAGAATGGAAATAAATCCTGTGTTCAAGGAGATAAACAGATTAGAGAAAAGCCAGATGTTAAATGGAATAAAGGAGTGGTGACCTCAGGTTAAGATCCCACCTAGTTAGGCTTCCCACTAGGGATTGAAGAAAAGCTCAGAGCCAGTTGTGTCAGTGAACACCTTTAAGCTTAAGCTTCCTTGGAACGTCTTCTGTTAATGAAGAAAACTACGGAAAACAGAATGTTGGGGAAGAGGGGCAGATGTAATTGAATGAGGAGGTCATGTTCTAGACTCAGCAAGTACTAGACCTTGGTAGGTTCAGTCATGTGGTTCCAGCTTTAGATTAAAGGATATTAGAGATGACAAAGCCATGGGATACCTGCTGCACAAAGCTGATAAAAGGGAGTGGAACTAGGCAAATAGCAAGAGGTGTGTTGTGAAACTAAAAGAACTTAAAGATCTGAAGAGCACTTTGACATTTGACATGGAGATGTAGACTTTGGAATTTGCCCACCTGATTTTCAGTCCTGCTTTGATCCAGTATTTCTTCCCTCTGCTCCCTCTCTTCCCTATGGAACAATTAAGTGTATCCTGTGCTATTGTGTTTTCAAGCTTGTGATCTGCTTTTTGATTTCAATTTTATAGGTGATTATAATTTAGAGGTTGCCTGAGTCTCAGAAAAGACTTTGAACTTTGGACTTTTAAACAGTGTTAATACTGCAACAGACTGTGAAAACTTTTGAAGTTTGAATGAATTTATGCAAGTCTATAAGGGCCAGGGAACAGAATGTAGTAGTTTGAATAGGAATGGCCTAGATAGACTCATATGTTTGAAATCTTGGCCCACAGAAAGTGGCACTATTAGGAGGTGTGGCCTTATTGAAATATGTATAACCTTTTAGAGAAAGTATATCACTAGTGGGTGGGCTTTGAGGTCTCATATGCTCAAGCTATGACCAGTGTAGCACACAGTTTCCTGCTGCCTGCAGATCCAGATATAGACTCTCAGCTCCTTCTTCAGCAACAAATCTGCCTCTATGCTGCTGTACATAATGGACTAAATCTCTGAAACTTTAAGCCAGCCCCAATTAAATGTTTTCCTTTGTAAGAGTTGCTGTGGTGATGGTGTTTATTCATATCAATGGAAACCCCAAGACAACATGACAAACTAAATTTAAATATTTATTTTATTTCTAACTATGTGTGTGTGCATCTTGTGTGCACACATAGAGAAATGAATGCAGGTGACTGCAAAAGCCTGAAGAAGATGTCTTATTCCCCGGAGCCAAAGTTACAAGTGGTTGTGAGCCACCTGACATGGCTTCTGGGAGTAAAGACAGGTCCTCTAGAGGAGCAGTGCCTCTTTTAATCTCTGAGCCATCTCTTCAGCCCCTATAAACAAATTTAAATTTTTCTGATATTCAGGGAATCAATGCCAGGGGTGATGAAACTTGAGACCATCATATTAAATGAAAAGAACTTATTTTATAGCGACAAATATTTTATGTGTTCTTTTATATATGGGATAGAGATTGAGGACATAGTACTAAAAGGGAGCCTATCAAGTCGGTCATCAATGGGAAGAGAGGACCTTGGCCCTGTGAAGGTTCTATGCTCCAGTGTAGGAGAATATCAGGGCCAGGAAGTGGGAGAGGGTGAGGTGGTGAGCAGGGGGATGGGGAAGAGAACAGGGGATTGTTTTAGTTTTGGTTTTTTTTTTTTTCTTATTTTCTTTTCTTTTTCTTTTTTCTTTGGAGGGGAACTTGGGAAAGGAGATATTGTAAATAAAGAAAACATCTAATAAAAAAAATAAATAAAAATGTCAAAGAGTAGAAATAATAGAGGTGCATGAAACCACTGTGCATTGCTTTGGATAATTAATTATAAAGTATCCAAAATTTAAAAGAAAAACTAGAAGAGAAGTTATTTTTCCAGTTGATAGAAAGAATTCACATTAATCACTTCTTTGTTGAGGAACACTTAGATTTATTAATCTTGTTTATATTCTCAAAGAACCAGCTCTTAGATTTGTTGAATCTTTCTATATTTATTTTTGTTTCTATAGATTCAGAAAAAGTCTTTGGCAAAATCCAACATGCCTCCATGATAAACATTCTAGGAAGTAGGACTAGAAGAAATATACCTCAATATAATAAAGGCTATATATGACAATACCATAACCAACATTGTCCTAATCAGAGAAAAACTCAAAAGAAATCCTATTTAAAATCAGGAATGATGCAGGGCTGTCTACTCTCCCCAGTTCTTTTCAATGGAGTGCTTGAAGTACTGAGCCGAATGATAAAACAAGAGAAGAAATGCAAATAGAAAAGACCTTCTCTCTAATTCTAAGTGTTATAATATTATACATGAGCATTCCCAATCCACAAGGATATTTCTAGAAATGATGACTTTCAGCAAAGAAAAAGTATATAAAACCAACTTACAAAAACCAGTCTTTCCATATACGAACAGCAAAGAAACTGAAGACATTGTCACACACACACACACACACACACACACACAAACAACCAAACAAAAAAAGCTCCTATTCACCATAGCTTCAGAAATAAAATACAATATCTAGTAATATCTCCCAAGGTTGTGAAAGATCTTTCTGCAATGAAAACTTTAAGTCTCTGAAATAAACAGGTTGAGAAAGACATTAAATTATGAAAATATCTCCTCCTAGCTCATGGACCAGCAGAATTAATATTATGAAAACAGCTATCCTACAAAAAACATTTTACAGATTTGATTCAACCCCAATCAAAGTCCATATCTTAAATTGACCTTATAGATGTGTTAACAGAGGTATTTAAAAGTAAATGCCATCTTTCCAATTACAGTTATATTATCATGATTCCAAAAGCCAAATAAAACACACACATTTATTACGGGCAATTATTATGCAATATAACATTTGTTTTATTACACTCCGCCAGTTAAGTCCTACCAGAAGGATCTTTCTGGCATAATAGATAACTCCAAGTAATATCCTACATAAGCACTCAGCTGCAGTAAAGTCACCACAAGTACCATTGCTTTAAGTTAATATTGCTTTTCATGTCTCAAGTTTCCAAAGCTAATTATACTTTAGAAAATACCAAGCCCTTAAATTATTAAATTCTTTTCCCATATTGCCAATGAATAGATATCTTAATTAATAGAAACATCATATTCTTGTTCACATTAGTAACTAAAATAAATTTTTCATGGAGTCCAGCTGGAGATATGGCAATGCCATCTTAGTCTTGCCCTTCTGGCAGCAGCTGTTCAAATGTCTTTAAATTTACACCTAAAAGATGATGGAATCAATGGTTCAGCCATGCATCCAACAACCCATGGGGAGCAAATGTCAACTGTGCCCATACATGAGGCAAACAGGGATGGATGCAAATTAGGCAGTGATCACAAGACTGCTGATCAGATGTAAAGCAACTCATTTCACAGTACAGGGAAGCTTCTAGAAAATTAGTTCAAAGAAAGAAGTTTAAAATCAAAATCAAAGTTCTGTGTAATTAAAAGGATATGGAGGTAAAAAGTTCTAACAAGTAAGATATTCTCTTTAAAATAATTTTTAAGGTTTATTTTATTTTTAGTTATGTGTACATGAGTGCATCTGTGTGTACATTCACATGTTAATGCAGGTGCCCACAGAGTCCAGAAGAGGGTGTTGGATCCTCTGGAGCTACCAGGCCATTTTCAGTCACCGAACATGGATTCTGGGAACCAAAGTAGGGTCCTGTGGGAGAACAGTAGTAATTCTTAACTACTGAGCCAACTCTCAAGCCCAGAAATACCCTTAAAAGACTGATCTCTACCAAGAAAACTCACAACTCACATATAGAAACAGTAAGGATAAATTTTCAAGGACAATCAAAGTGCTAGTTTTCTACATATACTCAGCGTAATTGCTCTTTCTTCTTCTGCTTGCCTTGTGGGACTGAGCAATTGCTAGATCGTTAGACTTCCATTCACAGCTGCTGCTGACCATTGTTAGGAGTTGAACTACAGACTGAGGAGATTCTGCAGATCCTCAGCCCTCTCTGCAAGCAGAGAGCTTCCCTTTGGGGAGTGCTCCAACCCAGAGACTCAAGTGAGATCTCCATTTTCCCTCCAGTGACCTTCTAAGACAGGACTAGCCAGGAGGCACAGGCCTCAGAAGTGGCAGGGCAGCTGGCTCAGGATCCTTTCTACCTTCCTTTTCACCTAGGAGGAGATACTGCAGATCCACAGCCCTCTCTGCCCCTTCCCTGCAAGTGTAGAGCCTATCTCCAGGATTTGTTCTGATGCCAGGACTCAGGAGGGACATCTGATCCATAGCCTACTGCACATAGGTCTTACCTGAGGAGAGCTGATCTCCCAGAAGTGCTGACACAGGCTTACAGACCCATAGGAGGAACAAGCTCCAGCCAGAGATAGCAAGAACATCTAACACCAGAGATCAACAGATAGCAAAAGGCAAATGCAAGAATCTTACCAACAGAAACCAAGAAAACCTAGTACACCCACCACGGCAAGTCCTGGATATCCCAAAACAACAGAAAAGCAAGATTTGGATCTAAAATCATATCTCACGATAGTGATAGAGGAATTTAAGAAGAGCATAAATAACTCCCTTAAAGAAATACAGGAGAACACAGGTAAACAGGTTCAAGCCCTTAAGGAAACACAAAAATCCCTTAAAGAAGTACAGAAGAACACAAGTAGACAAGTAGAAGCCCTTAAAGAGGAAACACAAAAAACCACTTAAAGAATTACAGGAAAACATAATCAAACAGGTGAAGGAACTGAACAAAATGATCCAGGACCTAAAAATAGAAGTATAAAGAGTTAAGAAATCACAAAGAGAGACAACTCTGGAGATAGAAATCCTAGGAAAGAAGTCAGGAACCATAGATGCAAGCACCACCTACGGAATACAAGAGATAGACGAGAGAATCTCAGGTGCAGAAGATACCATAGAAAACATTGAAACAACAGTCAAAGAAAACACAAAATGCAAAAAGCTCCTAACCCAAAACATCCAGGAAATCAAGGACACAATCAGAAAACCAAATCTAAGGATAATAGGTATAGAAGAGAGTGAAGACTTCCAACTTAAAGGGCCAGTAAATATCTTCAACAAAATTATAGAAGAAAACTTCCCTAACCTAAAGAAAGTGATGCCCATGAACATACAAGAAGCCTATAGAACTCCAAATAGACTGGACCAGAAAAGAAATTCCTCCTGCCACATAATAGTCAAAACACCAAATGCACAAAACAAAGAAAGAATATTAAAGGCAGTGAGGGAAAAAGGTTAAGTAACATATAAAGGCAGGCCTATCAGAATTACACCAGACTTCTCACCAGAGACTATGAAAGCCAGAAGATCCTGGGTTGATGTCATACAGATTTTAAGAGAACACAAATGCCAACCCAGGCTACTATACCTGGCAAAACTCTCAATTATCATAGATGGAGAAACCAAAGTATTCCATGACAAACCAAACTTACACAGTATGTTTCCACAAATCCAGCCCCTCAAAGGGTAATAAATGGAAAACTTCAACACAAGGAGGGAAACTACATCAAAGAGAAAGCAAAAAAGCAATTTTCCAACAAAATTAAAAGAATATAGCCACATGAACAGATTTCAAGCCCTAACAACAAAAATAATAGGAAGCAACAATTACCTTTCCTTAATATCTACTAATATCAATTGACTCAATTCCCCAATAAAAAGACATAGACTATCCAACTGGGTATATAAACAGGACCCAACATTTGTTGCATACAGGAAACCCAACTCAGTTACAAAGACAGACACTAACTCAGAATAAAAGGCTAGAAAACAATTCTCTAAGCCAATGGTCCCAAGAAAAAAGGTGGAGTAGCATTCTAATATCAAATAAAATCAACTTTCACCCTAAAGTGATCAAAAAAGATAAGGAGGGACACTTCATATTAATCAAAGGTATAATCTACCAAGAGGAACTCTCAATTCTGAACCTCTATGCTCCAAATGCATGGGCATCTACATTCACACAAGAAACTTTACTAAAGCTCAAAGCACACATTGCACCGCACACAATAATAGTGGGAGATTCAACACCCCACTCTCTGTAATGAACAGATCATGGAAACAGAAACTAAACAAAGACACAGTGAGACTAACAGAAGTTATGAAATAGATAGATTTAACAGATATCTATAGAACTTTTTATCCTAAACAAAAAGATATACCTTCTTTTCAGCACCTCATGGTACCTTCTCCAAAATTGACCATATAATTGGTCACAGATCAGGCCTCAACAGATACAAGAAGATTGAAATAATTCCTTGTATCCTATCAGATCACCATGGTCTAAGGCTGCTCCTCAATAACAACATAAACAATAGAATGCCCCCCCACACATGGAAGTTCAACAACACTCTACTCAATGATAACTTGGTCAAGGGAGAAATAAAGAAAGAAATTACAGACTTTCTAGAGTTTAATGAAAAGGAAGCCACAACATACCCAAACTTATGGGACACAATGAAAGCAGTCCTAAGAGGAAAATTCATAGCTTTAAGTGCTTACAAAAAGAAACTAGAGAGAGCATCTATCAGCAATTTGACAGCACATCTGAAAGCTCTAGAACAAAAAGAAGCAAATTCACCCAAGAGGAGTCAAAAGCAGGAAATAATCTAACTCAGGACTGAAATCAACCAAATAGAAACAAAAAGAACTATACAAAGAATCAACCAAATCAGGAGCTGGTTCTTTGAGAAAATCAACAAAATAGATAAACCCTTAGCCAGACTAACTAGAGGACACAGAGACAGTATCCTAATTAACAAGGTCAGAAATGAAAAGGGAGACATAAAAACAGACACTGAAGAAATCCAAAAAATCATGAGAGCCTACTACAAAAGCCTATACTCAACAAAACTGGAAAACCTGGATGAAATGGACAATTTTCTAGACAAATACTAGGTACCAAAGTTAAATCAAGATCAGATAAATGATCTAAACAGTCATTTATTTACTAATGAAATAGAAACAGTCATTAATGGTTTCCCATCCAAAAAAATCCCAGGACCAGATGGGTTTAGTGCAGAGTTTTATCAGACCTTCAAAGAAGACCTAATACCAATACTCCTCAAACTATTCCACAAAATAGAAACGGCTTCTACAAAGCCACAGTTACTCTTATACTTAAACCACACAAAGACCTAACAAAGAGAGAAAACTTCAGACCAATTTTCCTTATGAATATAGATGCAAAAATACTCAATAAAATTCTTACAAACCGAATCCAAGAGCACATCAAAATGATCATCCATGATGATCAAGTAGGCTTCATCCCAGGGATGGAGGGATGGTTCAATATTCAGAAATCCATCAATGTAATTCACCATATAAACAAACTCAAAAAAAAACCCATATGATCATCTCATTAGATGCTGAGAAAGCATTTGACAAAATCCAACATCCCTTCATGATAAAAGTCTTAGAAAGATCAGGCATTCAAAGCCCATACTTAAACATAGTAAAAGCAATATACCACAAACTAGTAGCCAACATCAAACTAAATGGAGAGAAACGTGAAGCAATCCCACTAAAATCAGGAACTAGACAAGGCTGCCCACTTTCTCTCTACCTATTCAATATTGTACTTAAATCCTAGCCAGAGCAATTAGACAACAAAAGGAGATCAAAGGGATACAAATTGGAAAGGAAGAAGTCAAGTTATCACTATTTGCTGATGATATGATAGTATACTTAAGAGATCCCAAAAATTCCACCAGAGAGCTCTTTAAGCCTGATAACTTCAGCAAAGTAGCTGGATATAAAATTAACTCAAGCAAATCAGTGGCCTTCCCCTACACAAAGGATAAACAGGCTGAGAAAGAAATTAGGGAAACAACACCTTTTACAATAGTCACAAATAATATAAAACACCTTGGTGTGACTCTAACTAAGCAAGTAAAAAATCTGTTTGACAAGAACTTCAAGTCTCTGAAGAAGGAAATTGAAGAAGATCTCAGAAGATGGAAAGATCTCCCATGCTTGTGGATTGACAAGATTAATATAGTAAAAATGGCCATCTTGCCGAAAGCAATCTACAAATTCAATGCAATCCCCATCAAAATTCCAACTCAATTCTTCACAGACTTAGAAAGAGCAATTTGCAAATTCATCTGGAATAACAAAAAACCCAGGATAGCCAAAATTATTCTCAACAACCTCTGGTGGACTCACCATCCCAGACCTTAGCTGTACTACAAAGCAATTGAGGTAAAAACTGCATGGTATTGGTACAGTGACAGGCAAGTGGATCAATTGAAGACCCAGAAATGAACCCATAAACCTATGGCCACTTGATCATTGACAAAGGAGCTAAAACCATCCAGTGGAAAAAAAAGACAGCATTTTCAACAAATGATGCTGACTCAACTGGCAGTTAGCATGTAGAAGAATGCAAATTGATCCATTCTTATGTCTTTGTACAAAGCTCACATCCAAGTGGATCAAGGATCTCCACATAAAACCAGATACACTCAAACTAAGAGAAAAGAAAGTGGGGAAGAGCCTCGAGTACATAGGCACAGGGGAAAATTTCCTGAAGAGAACCCCAATAGCTTATGCTCTAAGATCAAGAATCAACAAATGGGACTTCAAAAAATTGCAAAGCTTCTTTAAGGCAAAAGACACTGTCAATAGGACAAAATGGCAACCAAGAAATTGGGAAAAGATCTGATATATCTGATATATCTGATAGAGGGCTAATATCCAATATATACAAAGAACTCAACAAGTTAGACTCCAGAGAACCAAATAACCCTATTTAAAAATGGAGTATAGAGCTAAACAAAGAATTCTCAACTGAGGAATACCAAATGGCTGAGAAGCACTTAAAGAAATGTTCAACATCCTTAGTCATCAGGGAAATACAAATCAAAACAACCCTGAGATTCCACCTCACACCAGTCAGAATGGCTAGGATAAAAAACTCAGGTGACAGCAGATGCCGGCGAGGTTGTGGAGAAAGAGGAACCCTCCTTCATTGCTGGTGGAATTGCAAACTGGTACAACTACTCTGAAACCAGTTTGGCAGTTCCTCCAGAAATTGGACCATAGTACTACCAGAAGACCCAGCTATACCACTCCTGGGCATATACCCAGAAGATACTCCAACATGTAATAAGGACATATGCTCCACTATGTTCATAGCAGCCTTATTTATAATAGCCAGAAACTAGAAACAACCCAGATGTCCCTCAACAGAGGAATGGATACAGAAAGTGTGGTACATCTGCACAATGGAGTACTACTCAGCTATTAAAAACAATGAATGAAATTCTTGGGGAAATGGATGGATCTGGTGAATATCATCCAGAGTGAGGTAACCCAATTACAAAAGAACACACATGGTATGCACTCTCTGATAAGTGGATAATAGCCTGGAAGATCAAAATACACAAAGTACAAACCTCAAACCATAAGAAACTCAAGAAGAAGGAAGACCAAAGTGTGGATACGTCATTCCTTCTTAAAAGGGGGAACAAATTATCCATGGAAGGAGTTGTAGAGACTAACTATGGAGCAGAGACTAAAGGAAGGACAATTCAGAGACTGCTCCACCTGGGAATCCTTCCCATATTCTATCATCAAATCTAGACACTATTGTGGATGCCAGCAAGTGCTGGCTGACAGGAGCCTGATATAGCTGTCTCCTGAGAGGCTCTGCAAGTACCCGACTAATAGAGAAGGAGAGGCTCACAGCCATCCATTGGACTGAGTACAGGGTCCCCAATGAAGGAGCTAGATAAAGGACCCAAGGAGCTGAAGGGTTTGCAGCCGCTTAGGACAAACAACAATATGAACTAACTAGTATCCTCAGAGCTCCCAAGGACTAAAATTCCAACTAAAGAGTACACATGGTGGGACTCATGGCTCCAGCAGCATGCATATAGCAGAGGATGGCCAAATTGGTCATCAATCGAAGGAGAGGCCCTTGGCCCTGTGAAGGTTCTATGCCCCAATGTAGGGGAATGCCAGGGCCAGTAAGCAGGAGGGGTTGGGGTCATGAGCAGTAGGAGGGGGGAGGGAAAAGGGATTGTTTTAGCTTTTGTTTTTTTTAATTTAATTTTATTTTTGTTCTTTTTTTTTTTTTTGAGGGGAACCTGGGAAAGGAGATATTGTAAATAAAGAAAACATCTAATAAAAAAGAAAAAATGAATAAAACTATTCAATAAATACAATTTTTAAAAAGGAAAAATGTCATTGTCTAAAGTAAGCTTCAAATAGCATTTCTTCTTTTATTTAAAGATTTATTTATTTATTTATTTATTTATTTAATATATATTAAATAGGGCATTGGACCCCATTTCAGATGGTCGTGAGCCATCATGTGATTCTTGGGAATTGAACTCAGGACCCCTAGAAGAGCAGTCAGTGCTCATAAACACTGAGCCATCTCAAATAGCATTTCTTAAGCTTCCTATCTTAAGGAATCATAGAAGTTAGGCAAGATGATTCATGCCTGTAATCCTGGTAGGGGATAACTGAGGTGTGAGTATTGCTGTAAGTTAGGAGGAAGCCTGGGTTCTGTAGCAAGATTCTGTTTAAAACATCTAAGCTACAGCTTCAATAGAGTATGCTGATACCTCAAATGTGTTGTGCACATTGAATACTGTAAGCCCTAATGGGGCCTCTGAAGAGACTCCTTACTGTTGCTAAATTCAAACAAATTGGTATGGGGGAAGGCTAGTAAGAAAGAGGTCATAGACAAATCAGAGCATTTATTGTATGACTTCTCTGCCTCCTAAAATATCTAATGCTATATCTTTTATTTACTTCAAATTAAATTCATCTGATTGTGAAAAAAAACATCTAAAATCAAAACTAAAGTCAAGGGGTTGCAGTGATGGTTCAGAGGTTAATAGCCTCTACTGCTCTTGCAGAAGATGTGAGTGAGTTTAGTTATCAGGAACCATCTGGTGATTTACAACCATCTGGTGATCTTCATTTCTAGTTTCTGAGGATCTAATGCCCTCTTCTGATCTCTACTGGCAGCAAATATTATCAAGGTCCACATATATTTATGCAAACAAAGCATGCATATGTGTGTATTGGGAGTATGGTGAAAGAAAATCAAACTAAAATGAAAGAAAAAAAATCAGAAAAGCACATTTGTAAATTTGTCACCTCAGTAACAAAATACTCATGGGAGCAAATATGGACACAAAATGTGGAGCAGAGACTGAAGGAAAGGCCATCCAGAGACTGCTCCAACTGGAGATCCATCCCCACATACAGTCACCAAGCACAGACACTATTGTGGATGGCAAGAAGTGCATGCTGATAGGAGCCTGATATTGTTGTCAGAGCCTGATGTATACAGAGGCATATGCTCGCAGCCAACCATTGAAATGATCACAGAGTCCCCAATGGAGGAGATAGAGGGGTTTGCAGCCCCATAGGAAGAACAACAATATCAACCAACCAGAGCTCCCCGGGACGAAACCACCAAAGAGTACACAAGAAGGGACCCATGGTTCCAGCCATATATGTAGCAGAGAATGGCCTTGTTGGCCATTAATAAGAGAAGAGGGCCTTGGTCCTGTGAAGATGTCATGCCCCAGTGTAGGAGAATGTGAAGGTAGGGAGGCAGGAGTGGGTGGGTGGGAGCACACCCTCATAGAAGCAGGAGGAGGTGGATGGGATATGAGTTTTCTTGGAAGAAAATTGAGAAAGGGAATAACATTTGAAATGTAAATAAATAAAATATCCAATAAAAAAAGAATTGGAGAATCTGGACAAATGGCTAATGTCAATAACATATTTCCAGAACCCAAATTAAAAATAAAAATGAGGCATGTTTGCATTCCCAGGACTAAACAGTAGAGATAGGCAAATTGTTCTTAATGATAGCTCACTTGAAAACTTGCTCTCCAGGCTGTTGAGACAGCTGGACTGGTAAAGGCACTTGCTTGGTAAGCCCAGAAAACCTGAAATTAATCCCCCAAATCCACGTGAAGATACAAGAATATCAACATTACAAAATTATACTCTGCCATCTACATGTGTATTTGGCATGTCTATGAGTCTGGGCACATGTGCACACATGCACACATACACACACACACAGAGAGAGAGAGTGAGAGAGAGAGAGAGAGAGAGAGAGAGAGAGAGAGAGAGAAAGACAGAGACAGAGACAGAGACAGAGAGACAGAGAGACAGAGAGAGATTGAGAGAGAGGGAGTTAAAAAATCTATATTATTCCTGAGCTAAGTTTTTCCTATATAACTTGTCTTCTTTAGGGAGGGGGGACTTCCAATAACTGCCTCCCCAGGAAACAATACTTGTTTTAGAATCTTCTAGTTGTCAGTTCCCTATAGAACCCAAATTAAGACAGTAAGGAAGAAAAAAAACCACCTACCAACCATGTGTTTTAATCTGTCAGGATGTGCCATTTCAGGTCTTCATATACCTAATGACTTTTAAAGCTGAAACACTAAGATATTCCTACGACTTCCAGGCCTACTGCTTTGTTTTATCCAAGACAGGTTGAAAATAAAGTGTGAATATGGAGAGAAAATACAAAATTAAAATACCATCAAATCTCACATAGCACCTCCTCACCAGCTATCTTACTGGATTAAATTCTTTTCAGTCTTTGAGAAAGTTTTATACTTCTTCCATATTTTAAAATTATTCTGAGTTTTTAAAAAACAATTCAGAGATTCAGTAATCCAAGAAGGGCTTTGTTACACCTCAACATGGGTTAGAAACTTCAGCTTAGGGGTATATAAATTTCTCCTTCATAAACTGACCTGACTTCAAGATCTAAGTAAATTAATATAAATACTAATGAAGCAAGCTTTCCACATTTGGGATCTAGAGCATTTAATCTACAGTCTCACTGCCCTCCTCTTTCCTCTAAGTATATTCTTTCCTCTTCGTTCCAAGTACGTTGATGGCAATATTAGACTAAGTTCCCCAGATAAAACAAACCTGCTCATTGGTATCATAAAATAACACATCGTTACAGAGCTTTAGTACCATATAGTAAGCCGTCATTACCATCCTTCAAACTTCAGGCCCATAGTAACAAAAACAACCTAGCAGAACTTTGGTAGGAAAAAAAGCAAATATGGATGCTTGTTGCTCTTGGTAAATAAAAGGATTCTCTGCAGGATAAGTTTCCTCCTAAAGTTATGCTGCTGTCCCTGATGCTACTTCATAGCCTCTTTTAGATTGCAATCTCTCTTATATTCTCTCACAAGAGAAAATATATAAAAGAGCTTTTCAAGGGAAATCTAAAATACCTATGTGCATGTGAGCTATTCCCTCTTGGGGCAAGCTTAGTTGGAATGAGAGTGCTGAAAAGTTCTTCATGCAAAATCTGATCAGTGCAGGGATGTTATTTCTAAACTTGAGCATTGTGGCTAACTCCTCAGGCTGTTAAAAGAAACAGCAAATCAACCCTAGAAACCCATGGTATCTAGTACATTAGCTTGGAAAGGAGGAGGATCAAACCTGGAATAATTTTTCATGTACTCAACCCCATAGACCTGCCTCCTTCCCATATGGCCTATTCCAATAATGGTTACCTGCAGTGAGAACTTTGGTTTCTTTAAAAACCCAGCTCTGAATATTCTGGCAGCATGTGTATAGTAGAGGATTGCAAATTCGATCATCAAACCTCGGCCTTGTGAAGGTTTTGTGCCCCAGTGTGGAGGAGTGCCAGGGCCAATAAGTGGGAGAGGGTGGGGTGACAGGCATGGGGAAGGGGGAGGCAAAAGGGGTTTGTTCTTGTTGTTTTTGTTTGTTTGTTTTTTTGGAGGGGAACCTGGGAAAGGGAAAATTTACATGTAAATAAAGAAAATATCTAAAAAAAAAAAAAAACAGCTCTGGAAAGGGTGTGATTCTGCTAGCTGAAGATAGTTTATGTTTGGGGACTCTTGACTAGGTATAAAAAAGGTCAGAGCCCCAAAAAGCTATAGTGTCTGCTGCCACGCTTGTTGCCGGTTGCTGTTGTAGCTTTCATTGTTTGCTGGATTGCTGGTTGCTGGTTGGAGATATTCTGAGGACAAAGATTGGACTTGGCCCTGGGAACTTGTAGTCCCTAGTCAATAGGAAGTAGTCTAAAGAGATCTATGCCTCTTTTTCCCTTTAAACTTCTCTCTTGCCTACATAGTGTTTGGGGAGTTGGAAAAGATTGGGGTGGAAAAGGGTGGTAGAAAAAAAAAAAGAACTTGATAAAGTAGTCAAAAAGTACTGATGTGGTTGCTTTTTCCTCTTGATACAAACACTCTATGGGGTAATCACATTCTCATCCTTCCCTAATCACATGGGGGGCCTAGAAGTGAATGCTGTGGTACGATAAGCCAGCTAAGATAGTGGCAATCTGCCGCTGGATACTTTTTATCTCAGCTCCACTGTAGCAGACATAATATTTAAGTCTATATCCAGAGTTTAGGCACAACCCCCAGTTGAAGGATGGGGCAATCCACCCTTCTCAACATTATAACCCAGAATTGATCCTTGTCTAAAGGAAATACAGGGACAAAGAGTAGAGCAGAAACTGAAGGAAAGGCCATCCAGAGACTGCCCCACCTGGGGATCCATCCCGTATGCAGTCACTAGACCCAGTCACTATTGCTGATGCCAAGAAGGGCTTGCTGACAGGAGCCTGATATGGATGTCTCCTGAGGGGCTCTGTCAGAGTCTGACCAATAAAGATGTGGATACTTGCAGATAACCATCGGATTGAGCATGGGGACCCCAATGGAGGAGTTAGGGGAAGGACTGAAGGAGCTGAAGGGGTTTGCAACCCCATAGGAAGAACAACAATATCATCCAGCCAGACCCCCAGAGCTCCCAGGGACTAAATGACCAACCAAAGAGTACACATGGAGCAACCCGTGGCTCCAGCTGCATATGTAGCAGAGGATGGCGTTATTTGGCATCAATGGGAGGAGAGGCCCTTGGTCCTGTGAAGGCTCCCAGGGTAGGGGAATACTAGGGGCTTAGGCAGGAGTGGGTAGATGGGTGAGGAAGCACCCTCATAAAAGCAAGGGGACAGGGGATGGGATGAGGGTTTGCAGAGGAGAAACCAGGAAGGCGGGATAACATTTGAAATGTAAATAAATAAAATAATCAATTTTTAAAAATTACCTAATGCTAAGATTCAGGACTTTCCCATTTTTGGACAATAAGTGGTGAGATATTTAGCAGCAGAGTTCTAAATGTGGAAAAAGAAAAATAGCAAAATACCAAAATAGCATGTTCCAAGTTCTAACATGTCCGTGAAGAAAGCATCCTCTACAAAAATATGCATAAGAATGCCTCTGTGTATTCTGTAGACTCCATGCTCTAGGAATTATCTAGTCATTCTGTTGCTTGAGTTCAAGTCTATGGGAGTAAAAGGCAGAGAAGGTTTTAGCATCACGATTAAATTCAGGCCTCCAACTTTGTCAAAAGGAACAAGTCCCTTGAAGATTGACACAAGAATGTAGTCTCTGCTTTGTTCCTGACAACTCTTACTGAGAGAATAAATAAACATCCAAATTGAAAATAAATTTGGAGATTTGAATATGGAAGTGTTCACTGAGTATGGTGCCCCAATAAGACAACAGAACCAATCAGAGGAAATAAGTAAGTACTCAAACAAGTGAGTAAGTAAATAAATAAATGAGTCAATGACAGTAGATTTATGCATGTTACTGTAGAATCTAGATCTAACTTTATTTCCCTAGCTTTTCTTCACAGCTAAAGGTCTGGAAATGGTACCACATTTTAGGGAAATTACTTCAGAGTACAATGAAGTTGCAAGAATCTGCTTTTTAAGTTGCATCCTGAAGATTGGTGTTCTCATGGATGCATTTGGGAAATAACTTTCATTTGGCAGAGTGAACAGCTATCACAACTGTCTCTGCAGAATGTTCAGTTAGGTGTGATTGTTGCCTTGCTTCTACTAGAAAGTTGAAATTGTTTATTTCACAGGATTAACCAGGGAATCTTAAGATTAAGTGATTACGTGGGAATCATGTATTAATTTCTTTCCTAGGTTCTGTGGTGCAAATGAGACTAATGAACTTTCCTTTGTGTTGTCCTGCTCTGTAGAACATAATACTTTCAAAAATGTAAGAAGAGATTATATCCATTGTACATATTTCAAAAAAGAGTTATCCTGCATATATACTCGGGTATTATGATAAGCCCACAAGCAGTGCTATTAGAATGTATTGTTAACCACTGCTGGGGAATGGCTCCCTTTGGCAGAAGATAACATTGCCAGTGATGGGAATTTTGGTCTTGGTGAGAGAATGTTATAAGACTCAGAGAAATTATTTAAAGCTGTATATATAAGACTCCCTTGGGATAACTCATCTCCTGAATTCATCTTTTCCTTTCAATATATACCTATGAAATATTTAGTCAAATAAAATCTTTAGGGCTCAGGGTACTGATTCACATTTTAGTCAGCTGATACCCGGCTGGCAGTTACCCCTGACCTTCTGTGGCTGCAGGTACTGGGAGGTAGAGAGAAATGCATAATTATTTGTGTTCAAGTTCCTTTTGAAGTTCATCATCTATGCCCTCTTATTTCTGGAACATGTGTTGAAAGCATTTAAATATTTATAATCAAGTTAAACATAGGATATGTAGTCCTACACCACTTTATTGAGTAGCTTGGGCTGTCAAAGTCTTAGAGCTATGACACGCTGTTTTACTTGGGTGTCAATGGACAGAATGACAGAAGGAGGGTGGATGGAGAGTCTTAAAAGGTTAATCCCAAACTTTTAGAGGTATGAAAACATTATGAAGCATCTTAAAATGTTATCAGTTGTTTTTTTTTTTTTTTTTTCAAGTTCTTCAGAAGGAGATCCAGTGTGGAGACTTGAACGATTAGTTTGATCAATAATCTATCTGAGAACAATGAAAAAACAACAGTTCCTGTTCTCATTGTGGGCAAAACTACCCCATATAGATCAACTATTTTGTCTTTAAGATAGGAACTTTTGTAAAAGGCAAGGTAAGTGCCTGTGGTTCTAGCATCCATTGGCTTCCAGCAGAATAGCCAAGCAATGATGGAACAGAGAATTGCAGATTTTGGATTGCTTGCAGAAAATGCCCATCCATTTGAGTGCAGTCTCTTTGTGAAGTTCACTTTTTCAGTTTGTTCCACACTGAGACTCTCATCACAGAATTACAGAGTCTGTTCTAGAAAGACAACCTGACCATTTCACCCCACTGATTATGAAACTATTTCCTTCAGCAGTCCAGGTATATAAAGTATCTCTAGTGACGTTTCAGAATTATTCAACAGTCCTCTCACTCATGATTTTGGCTACTACTCCCAGAACAATCTAAGCTAATAAATGGGGAAGGGTCTCTTTACCTTCATTTTTCCTCATTATTTATCATAGACATATTCTCAAAACAAATAACCTCACTGTTTTTCATAGAAATAATCAGCTACATTTGCAGCTGGAGCCATGGGTCCCTCCATGTGGACTCTTTGGTTAGTGGTTTAGTCCTAGGAGCTCTATCTGTTTGGCCTTATCTGACAACAATGGGACGAGAGGCCCTTGGTCCTGTGAACGCTCACCCCAGTTTAAGGGAATGCCAGGGCAGTGAGGCTGGAGTGGGTGGGTAGGTGTGTGGGGGAGCACCTTCATAGACGGAGGGGGAAGGGGGTATGGAATAGGTGGGTTTTGGAGGGGAAACAGGGCAAGAACATAACATTTGAAATGTAAATAAATAAAATATCCAATAAAAAGAAATAATCTAAAAACAAATAATCTATACATTAAAATTCTCTAATCAGAGCCCAGGGAGATAGCCTAATGACTAAAGTGTTTGATAAATAAGTTATTACTGGAACTCATATCCTTAGCATCCACGCAAAACTGTGTGGGCATGGATGCCTTTCGGAGATCCTGGCCCAAGAAGACTTAAACGTAGGATCCCATGAGCAAGCTTGACTAGCCAAATCAATAAGTTCTGGGTCCAATAAGAAACTTGTCTTCAGGATTTAAGATGGGGAACAACCAAGGAACTCCAATGCAAACATCAGCCCTCCACATCCTTTTGTATACACATGTTCCACATATACACATGTCCACATATAGCCAAACACACCCAAATACAACACACATATACACATGCAAAACAATATAAATACAACTGGACAACAGATATAAAAATAAAATTTCAGTATCACTGATCATCAGAGCCATGCAAATGACAAGTACCATAGTTTCTTGTTATTCTTATAGTTCTACTCTTCCAAGAGGCTGAGGTAAGAAAATATGTGAGCACATGAGTTCAAGAGCAACCTGGAAATTGTAACAGGATCACCACCCTCTCCAACTCTGCAAGAAAATGATTGTGATGAAATATTCTTTTATGTGCTGAGAAGGACGTAAGAGAAAGAAACCTTTGGATAACATTGGAAGAATCTAAATTGTTTCAGCTGTCCTAGGAAACAGTCTGGAGTCTCTTTAAAAATTAAAAATACAACCACCATATGGTCCAACATTCTGGCTTCTAACTATTTATCCAAAGGATTTTAAATCAGGACCTCAAATCAATGTCTGTTCTCCTGTATTCACCACAGCATTGCCACCATTATAAAGAAACAACCTAAGTGCCCATCCCTGCTTGAAGGAATAGAGAATGAAATGTACACTTACTATGGACTTATTCACCTTTTTGCTAAGTGAAATAAGCCCAAGAGAACACCAAATGCTATATAACTTCCCTTACTTGCAGAGTTCTCAAACTCAGAAGAAGACAGTAGAATTTTGGCTTGCAGAGGCTGCAAGAGGGGAGATGAGAAGTATAGTTTGCTGAGAAATTTCCCCTAGGGGGGTTCATTAATTGACTTGCTTCCCACAAGGTAGTGTACCTATATGGCAAGGTGGAACTAGGTAGAGAAAGTTGTTGGTATTATCCCTGGTAGTGCGTCCTGTTTAGGTCTCTGCCACAATGGTGTGAACAGCCACCCTTCTGCTGCCCCTGTTTATGCTGCGCTGCTCAAGTTCCTGCGACCAAGAAACCATGAGGCAAAGCTTCTGAAATAAATCTTTTCCTCTTAAGCTGATTTTGTTATAGTAACACAGAACTAGTTAGTACAGGAGAAGATGATTGAAATGGATACTCTCCAGGCTACAGAACCTGGGTAACAGCACTGTCTTGCATGATTAGAGTTTGCTGAGAGTATACCTTATGGTAATCATTTTTTTTCATATGTAGATAAAAGAGTTGGGACAGTGGAAAATTTACAAGATAATGGATGTGCTTATGGCCTTGATAGTAGGAACTATATTAGAAGACGTAGCTTTATCCGTGTGTTAAGTTTCATAAATCTTATATGCAGCGTTTTTTTGTCTCAATTATAGTTCAGAAACTTAATTAAAAAATATACCCTATGTTAAAATAAAATATAAACTCATAAGCAGTTAAATGCAACAGGAAGGGAAAAATCCTTTTTGAATCTTAATTCTTATTTCATTACCAGACAAATACAGAACTTGGACAATAGAACAAAGTTGATTCTTATCAAGTTGACATTTCCTAAAATCTTTCTTCAAAAATATTACCAAGGAATGGGAATTGTAAAACTCTAAGTCAATTAGAATGAGAAATGTTTTCCTAACTTCTATCAGTACCTATGTCTCTCAAAGGCCCAAATTCATCACAGTTGCTTCCTCTCTTCCTGTCCCCTCTGTATTGAATGGTGTGCCTGTTAATGTGTGTGTGTGTGTGTGTGTGTTAGTGTGTGTGTGTGTGTGTGTGAGAGAGAGAGAGAGAGAGAGAGAGAGAGAGAGAGAGAGAGAGAGAGGGAGGGAGAGACAGACAGATAGACAGAGACAGAGAGACAGACAGAGAGCAAGCATGTGGAGGTGATTTTCTCAATTGTTCTTTATCTTATTTCTCAAGACAGGCTTTCTCACTGAACCTGGAGATAGCTGATTTGGCTAGACTGACTGCCTGGAAGTCCTCAGGGATCTACCTTTTCTTCATATCCCCATAGCTTGGGTTATAGGTACATGCCACAGTGCCTGGTTTTTGAAAGGAGGCTCTGGTGATCATAAACAAGTCTTTTTTTGCTTGCATAGCAAGTACTTTGCTGCCTAAGCTGTCTCTTGGCTGCTATCACTCTCTCTGTGTGCATATGTGCTGTGTTATTTGAAAATTTAAATGACGTGCATCCATATACGCATATATGGACATATAATTATGTTCTTCCTTCTGAATCCCTGTATGAGTCATAGATATAATTCACTAAGTATTGAGGATATTTATTATGAGTCAAAGACATTCTCCCCACATAACCACACCATATTAATTCATATGTGGAAACTTTAAAATGATATGATATTACTACTATATAGTCTATAATGAGGCCTCTGCAGCACCCTAATGTCCTTCATGGCATCTATCCTCCAGGTTCAGATCAAGTCCTGCACACTACCCCTCATCATCACAATTCCTGATCCTCTTTTTTTCCAGGACACCATAATGGTACCCCATTGTCATTTTCAAAGGCTGTGGCTCTGCTTTGTAGAGAATGGACTGCAGCTAGGATTTACCCAATCATTTTTCATGTTATGGTCCTATTTCCCACTGTTGGCATAAGGAAAACATAGATGATGCCACATCTACTTTCAACAGTTTTTACCCCATTGTTGCAGCACTACATTTGATTAGCTTGAAAAGACAATACCTTCTGAAACTTTTCATTTTAATGTAGTAGATAATGTAAGTTACAATTTTAAGGTTCTGAGGCTATTTTCCTGTCTAAATTCTTTTAGTATTGGTGGCTTTTCCTGGATCAATTATGGTGGTGGTATTGAAATAAGCTGTATTTCTAATGCACTGCATGTGCGAGACTGATATTCTAGTTTAAGAACCTATTAACAATAAACAGATATATTCATGACAGGACTGATCTTGGCACTGCTTAATAAAAGTTTCCTCTATTTTCTGAGATGATACATCATTACCCGTGAATAACAGCTATTTTCTAGAACAATCAGATGTAGGCAAGTGTGTGGGAAAATAACATATGGTTCTAAGTGACCGTCTCTGTGGTGGAAGTACTTGCATTATATAAAATCTCCATATGATTTCACTTGGATCAGTTGTCCTTGGAGATGCAGTGACAAGAAACTAGTCCTGGCCAGTAACCCAAGAATAAAGCTGATAAATCACCACTGCAAGGAGCTCCTATAAGCCCTGCATGACCCTCAGCTTCTCCTTTGACTTTGTCATGACTATAAACATTGAGAGCTGAAATCAAGAGCTACAACACGGATACTGCCAGGCTGCTGAATCACTGCGGCAACAGCCAGGCTAGAGGGCTGCTTGACCTGCCAAGGACTTGGCATGAATGAAATGATCTCTTCCAAACTGCTGGGCTCTGAGGTTATTGCCACAGTAGGAGTCTGCCAAAGCCAGTTTTTATCTTCATCAATGATCTGAATTTTCTAAGAACTGTCTTTGATTTAATGTGGTACGTTATTAACTATATTATGCTACTACATGATAAAGTGATGGAGAAACAATGGCTGCAAACTATTCAACATAATCCCCCATATATATATATATATATATATATATATATGTACATATATGTATAATGAATTGTATATATGTATACATATATAAATAAGGATATACATTATACCCTTATATAAATGACTATATTATATCAGATATATGATATGTATTTATATATCCTCATTTGCTAGGCTAGCTTTCTTCAATTTACATTGGAGCTGAGGGTTATAGATCACAGAGCTGGTGTTATAAGCTGTCTAACTGGGTTCTGCAGCTTATACCTGGTAATCACAAAGTGTTTGCACCAAGTAAATATCACAGGCTGTAACTCAGTCCTCTTGTCTCTCTGTCCTATCTCCTGCCAACCACAAAGCTGTCTGGTAATAGTCAACAGTGGATATCTGGCTATCTCTTTTCTTGAGTTTCTGTTGCTAATAAGAGTGAGCATTTGACTTAAGACTGACAGAGAGTAATTGAGAAAAAAATTAGAAGCAAGATCTAAAATAGGCTTCTTTCGTGTGTATGTGTTCCAAAGGAAACATATATAAGTAATCAATACAAAATAGGTACTCAGATGTGTATTGTAGCACTCACTATTCAGCATTCAAAGGCACAGCCATGGGAGAATAGACAGGGGAGTACTATATAGCAAGGAGAATAATTTCCAAATAATACACAGTGGCTCTCACTAATATAATGAATAAAATAAGGTAGATATTGAATGGGGGCATATGGGAGACTTTTGAGTCCTATTTATATCCTGCTTCATCAGGATGCTGGAAATATTCATTCTGAACAAATATATCATGTAATATATATTTAAAAATATGTTGCCATTTTCTTTGTTAAAAAAATTTAAAATAAGGGCTGGCAGATGGCTCAGCTAGTAAGAGCACTGACTGCTCTTCCGAAGGTACTGAGTTCGGATCCCAGCAACCACATGGTGGCTCACAGCCACCCATAATGAGATCGGACACCCTCTTCTGGTGCGTCCGAAGACAGCTGCAGTAAATTACACCAGAGCGAGTGGGGGGGAGCGAGCAGGGCCGGCAGAGGTCCTGAGATCAACAGCAGCCACACACATGATGGCTCATGGCCATCTATACAGCTACAATGTACTCATACATATAAAATAAATAAAAATAAATCTTTAAAAAATTTAAAATAATTATTTAGATTTTTAAAATGTGTGTGTATACATGAGTGCAGGAGCCCACAAAAATCAGAAATGGGTGCCGTATCCATGGTAAGTGTGATGGTTTGTATACGCTTCTAATAGTGCACTATTAGAAGGTGTGACCCTGTTGGAGTAGGTGTGGCCTTGTTGGAGTAGGTGTATCACTGTGGGTCTGAGCTTTAAGACCCTCACCCTAGCTGCCTAGAAGCCAGTATTCTGCTAGCAGCCTTCAGATGAAAATGAAGAACTCTCAGCTCCTCCTTCACCATGCCTGCCTGGATGCTGCTATGTTCCTTCCTTGATGATAATGGACTGAACCTCTGAACCTGTAAGCCAGCTCCAATTAAATGTTGTTCTTATAAGAGTTGCCTTGGTCATGGTGTCTGTTCATAGCAGTAAAACCCTAACTAAGACAGTAAGAAATTGAGATAGAGACACACAAAAGAGAGTAGCTTTTCTCTTTCTTACTACATTAAAAATAAAGTGTGAGATACAGATATGCTGTGGCAGCCTGAATCAGCTATGTCTGTACAGGTGAAGAGTGAGGCTCCACAGGCTGCCGTTGGTGCTACCAAAGTTAGTACTCAGTTGAGTCAGTGCTCTTGTCTTGGAATCTCCTCTGGTCCTTCTCTTTCAGAAGGAATATGTGCTATTTTTGTTAGATTAAAATTCATTTAAATGACTCTGACTGGAGATGAAGGCATTCTTCACTCCAATGAAAAATATTGAGAGGATTGCAAGGGGAGTGGCTGTGAGGGTAAATAATTTTCAGGGAAGTTTTTCTTAGTTTATTAAATTAGGTCTGCTGGGCATACTCTCCTGCCTGCTCTCAAATGCCCTCCCTTCAAGAATGGGCAGTTTCCCCACCCATACCTCTTCCCTTTCACTGTCCTCTTCTGCCTCCTTTATTATACCTAGTATCTGAAATCACACTGGAACTTACCTGTTTCCCTTCCAGAATACTGTATTCACCATCTAGTTGAAGGTAGACTCCCTAGGTGTGGTCGAGTAGAATTCACTCATAGTTTTAAACAAAGATATAAAGAACAAAGAGAATGTATACACTGACAGACAATGTTAGGGTTCCACTGCCTGCTGGGTTGTATAAGATCCTCTTCTTTGATTCTCTAGTCACCCTGTTTCTTGCCTTTACCTCCTGTTACTATACTCAGACCATAAAGGCTTTATCCTGCTGGAAGGTTCTCCTTTCTTGTTTGTTTTTGAGATTCAAGACGATACTCTCACCCAGTTCTGCCTTCAAAGCTACTCACAGTTCTCAGGTCTCCTATCTGATTGCACTGTCTGTTTCTATAAAAGAATTTGAAGGGACCAGAAGCCATTCTTCCTTACAGCTGGTACATATTCAATTCCCCATCTAGCCATAACATTTGAGTACTTTCAAAATAACACAATGGACAATATCCCATATATACAATGAGACTCATGAAGATTGGATGTCACTAATACAGGGTAGCAACCTGCTTTAATTAATATCCACCAGGGATGTGAAAACATAGGTGAATAGGAGCACAGCTTAACCTATGAGAAACACTGATCAGTCAAGGCTGAAGCAGGGCATATTTCCAAGCATGGAGATGGAGATGTAGTTTATCTCAATCAGTACAGTGAGTGTTAGCTCTAGTCTGTCTGAGGCGGAAAACATGCCATAGAAAGTGACAGTGGAATTATAACAGTTCCTCTTCATTCTTGCCAGTCTGCATAAGCACACAGGTGTCCCTGTGACATATTCACCACTTTAGCCATCACAACTAAAAATACTTCTCTGCAAAACTGCCACAGGGTGAAGATTTTGACATGACATGTCCTCTCTCTCTCTCTCTCTCTCTCTCTCTCTCTCTCTCTCTCTTTCCTCTCTCCTTTCTATTTTTTTCAATGACACTTTGAGCCCTTCCCCTCAAAATTGAAACTGACAATTGCAAACTTAAGAGATTTAAGAGAACAAATGGTCCCCATGGTTTCCTTCAAGCCCAGTTAGACAGGCTTAATGTACCTTTAGCTTAGTTGTGGGTTAGAGAGCAGATCTAAGGCATAGAATAAATTCAAATGCTTAAGAAAAGATGATGGAATGGGATGACCTTACCTGTCCACCAAATATCTGCCCACTTTCCCCCCACATATGCTAATTTGTTTCAAGCCAGCAACTGGGCATTCCCCATCTTATGTGGCCTCTGGTACTGAAATAAATATGGAAGGAGGACTTCTTCGAAATGAGATGGGGTAAATGATATCATTCAGTGGGAGATTGTAGGACCAGGCAAGGCTGTGGAATGATGTGATCCTACAAAGGTGTATGAATGTGTCTTTCGAATTTTTTCTAAAGGGTAGGGGGAAACTGGGGTGGTGGGTAGAAAGGGCTAAAGTTGTGAAGAGAATTTCTTTGTTAGGAGGAAAGCTAAGACTATGACATAACAACAGTGGAGTGAGAAGAAGCATAGTTAGAGCGATGTCTTTGCAGATGCAAGACAGGTTGACAGTGGACATCGAAAGAAGGTTTGGGCTCACAAGAAACTGAGAGAGTATATTCTGAGTAAAAGGGATGAAGGCAGAGAGTGCTGTACCAATGTTAAGGATGATCATATGGCAGGCAGGGCTGTATCTCATTCTGCTAGCATCACTTTTCTTACTAAAGCAAAAAGTGAGAACTTTTACTGAGACTGGGAATAGAAGAAAAGGGAGGCTGTATGGTGACTAATTAAGGATCAGGAGAGTGAGTGGACAGGGGAAACAAACTGAGCTGAGCAGCAGCTCTAAGCATCGGGAGTGGATTGTGGCCCTGAATGTAAAGCATTTCTCCATCTGCCTCTAACTGGGCAAGTGTGGGCACAGTGTGGGAGAAGGACTGAAAAAAAAATCAAGATTAGAGTTCTGCCCAGTGAACTCAAGAAGGAAGAGAGAAAATATATGGATAAGAGGACTAACCAAATTGGGAGAGAAGAATCTGAGTTGGCACAGGTCATAAGAGGCACAAGGGGCAATGTGAGGATAGTAAGATCCATGGATATCAAGTCACAGAGGCTTGTAGAACTGTTAAAGGTGAAGCACTAACAGGACTGAATATAAGGATTCACACAGGAAATGATTCCTCTCTCCATACAGGGCTCTGTGTAGATGGAGTGTGGTCAAAGATAGGTGTAGAGCAGAAATGGTCATCCCATTGTTATGGCAGCCATTGGAACAGCAGACACACACCAGAGCTGAAGCTAACTTTTCTGATAAGGCAAAGATATGAAAAAAGCAGCTCCGTGAAAGAATGCTTGCACGAAGTGCGCATGTTGTTCTGGATTTAATTCTCAACAGTAGGGAAAACAGGAAAGAAGGAAAGAAAGAAAGAAAGAAAGAAAGAAAGAAAGAAAGAAAGAAAGAA
>JADRCD010216191.1:0-13193 GCA_019843815.1 Montemys delectorum
GCAGTTCAGTCCTGTAGCAAACACCAAATATGACTAAGCAGCTGCAGACCAGTCCATTAGGCAGGCAGACACCAGGCACAAACACCAACAGGTCTGAGGTGAGACCGTGGAAGCAGTAAGCTACCGCAGGAACCTCACAAGCAGTTCTTGGGCAAGTCTCTCTCACTGTTAGAGTTATCACAAGTTGAGCTCAGCTATGTAAGGAGAACCAATACATATATCTTGTTAGAGAAGAATATTGAGGCAAATCAAATCAAACCAATGCTCAGTACTTGTCCCCCACTCTCTGTGGGATCATATTTACACCCCTTCATCAAGCATCCTTTCACATGTTTGCTATATCAAAACATTCTTTCACCTGTGTCTGCTTCAGGGAAACATTCTTTCCCATGTGTGCTCCAGCAAAACATCCTTTTACTTGTCTCTGCTTCAGGGAAACATTATTTCATGTGTTTTCTTTAGCAAGACATCCCTTTACCTGGGTGCCCCAGCAAAGCATCATTTGGCATAACTGACTTTCCAAAGACACTAGAATTTTCTGCTTCACACCTCCTTCGGAGCAGGTGCTGCTATTCTGACAGGCATCTTTCACGTTTAGATCCACACCTTAACATGAATACGATGTAATGATGCATACTGGAATTTTCTTGCACATATGTTGTTCCTAAGTCAATATTCTGAGCCTGTTACCTTAGGGTTAAATGGATAGATGTCACATTTGAAGCAGAGCAAGTTCCATGGTTAGAATGTTCTCTCTTCACATAGTAGGGACATGGTGAGCGTCAGCTGAATGGCTTTCTGGGCTGTTACTTTGTGCTGCTCACCCCCTCCCCCAACACACACAAAGCAGGACCCCTCTAGTACAGACTGCTTTCCTTGCTATGGTCATTTGGTTTGTTGGTTGGTTTTCTTGAGACAGGATTTCTCTGTGTAGCCTTGGCTATGCTAGTGCTTGCTCTGTGGACCAGGCTGACCTTGAACTCACAGTAATCTGCCTGTCTTTGCCTTCGAGTGCTAGGACTAAAGGTGTGTGCTATCACTGCCTAGCCTGCTATGGTAGTTTTAAAGGGGGTTCTAATGTGCTATGGATATTTATTATGTGAATTTTATTTGCATCAGTACAGGTCATCACATAGCAGCAGGCAATTTATCAAAGTGAATGAGATAAATACTGAACATGGAGGATAAAGTCAAGATAAACCTTTGACAAGGCTGACAGTCTACTTTATTACATCTCATAGGTCTCTCCTGGAGATTCTGAAGCCAAACCTCTGATCTTCACATTTGTCCCCACTCTCAGAAGACTACCAACCCACATTCAGTTGGCTGACACTTCTAAATTCCTTGTTAAAATTCCTGAGGAACCAACTGATAAGAGTCCAGAAACTGTAAATAGGGTAGGATTATTTTTTCTTTTAAAATTTCAAATGACATTCTAAAATTATCCATAATAGTGACTTGGAAATTTGTATCAATGTGTATTTCTTCTGTGTAAAATAAGATGATTGTGAAATCTAAGAATGGTTGAAAATATGATTATGAGGGCTGAGGGGTTAGCTCTACAGTGGAGAGTGAGCTTAGGCTGAGCTCTGTGGGCTCCATCTCCAGGGTTGCCATCTGGGTGCATATGTATGTATAATATATATAAAGTTAGCTTCAATGACATCAGTTTCTCAAAGTGCATCTCATCATTCTCAACTCTTCTGAGTTGCTGTTTTATTATCTACTAACATCAGGACAAATTTTCCCACCTGGGAGCTTCCCCAAAAGTATCTGAAAACAAAATGAAACGAACCAAAAACTAAAAACATTACATACTTTAATTCACCCTGAAAGGGAATCCTAGAGAAACCAACAAGATGTGATGATGCTTTTATAGGTGGTGAATAAATAATTCATATTGGGACAGTTCTGGGAACACTGGCATGCTATATTTTGCTGCTAGGACTTTTATTTCTTTGTAAGTTTGATGGAAAACCCTTATCTATACTCATACAACTGTTCCAATGTATTTTAAAGTATTACAAAGAAAAATGTTACACAGAAAAATGATTGGGGAAAAATAAAAAGAGTGTGAGACTTGACAAAAGAAAGATAATAATATTCCTAGCATATGTCCTTGACAAAGGTATAATTATATCAAGTACATGATTCAATTGAAATCTTACTCTTTGAGTATTAGGTAATAAAGTACAATATAAAGTTGTATATCTACCTGTATGTCTAATAGCACAGTACTAGAAATGAGAGGGAGTGAAGTGAAGGGTCTTGGAGAAAAGGGAAGAAAGTGAAAGGGGGGCATTAGGGGCGTGAGGGAGTATGGGAGCAGGGAAGCAGGCAAACCATGGTTTCAGTGTGGGGAATGCTGTCAAAACCACAGTATGCATGTATGGAAACGTCATAGTAAAACACATAGGTTTGCACATTTAATACGCTTTAATCAATATTGAAAGAGTTAATTTTGAAGCAAAAGTTGTCTCTTTAAAATGTATTCTAATATTGTTTTATTTATTATTACAAAGAATATGAGATAGAAAACTTAGTGTTTTGTTATTACTCAGTTAAGTGGAGTGGTTGGGCTAATACAGTTTACCTTGTGTATATGGAAAATTCTTATCTAAAATGTAGCAAGATGTTCATGGTGCTAGAATTGTCACATATTTCAAAGACTTAAGGGAGTCAAGTTATTTCAGGGCAGTCTTGAATACATCAGGTTCTTCTGGGAAGTTTCTTTCTTTCTTTCCTTTCTTTCCTTTCTCTTTCTTTCTTTCTTTCTTTCTTTCTTTCTTTCTTTCTTTCTTTCTTTCTTTCTTTCTTTCTTTCTTTGAGACTGAGTTTCTCGGTGTACCCTAGATGTTCTGGAACTCACTCTGTAGACCAGGCTGGCTTCAAACTCAGAAATCCACCTGCCTCTGCCTCTCAAGTACCGAGATTACAGGCGTGCACCACCACCGCCTGGCTGGGAAATTTCTTTTTAATAGTATCCCATTCCATGCAGTGTAGTAATAGGTCCTTTTTTTTATTAGTCTTGTGAACAGGGTGAAATACTGTGGCTATAGGATTCAGCCTTGGCTGCAGACTCTAAAGCTTCCCAGGATGATAATACTCACCTGTGGATTACATATATATTATATACCTAATATTCAAAAGTTTAGATTTATATTGAATCATGCACTTACTATAATTATAGCTTGGTCAACAGCACACACATATATATAGATATAGATATAGATATAGATATAGATATAGATATAGATAGAGATAGAGATAGAGATAGAGATAGAGATAGATCACCAACTATCTAAAAGCTTAAGTTTTTCTTCCTACTTTTTAAACAATTTGGTATTAAATGAGGTCATTCTTCATTTATATATTCAACAACTTCATGACATATATTCCAAGGAATAATAACAACTCACAGGACTTATTAGTTATTGAAAAGACCTGAAAGCAAAGACAGAAAGAGTGTGTGGTGAAACCTGAGGTAGTGGTAAATGCTGTGAAATAATACATCAGAGTAAAAGAACAGAGAAAGACACTGAAAGTCATGCCAGCCAAGTTCACCTGTGTCATTTAGACTGCATTCAGTATTGGGAGCAGCTACACAGTGTGGGGTGAGAATATAAATTACCTCTTCAATTCAGTTGTATTTAATCAACTTTTAACTTCTTTTTTTATAATGTAATGCATACCTGTTAGCATATGTTAAACCAAATACCATAGTTGAACTTGTTAATATTTGGTGACTTAGTTTTTTTTTAAACTAATTTGAGCAATATAAAAAAGTTGCCTTAAAGAAAGAACAATCACAGAATAGGGATTAAAACAAAGAAATTGGCATTGAGATTTCCAAGTAACATCTGCCTATGGCTATAATTTTAGAAAAAAGATATTTGGTAGCTTGATATAAATTATATTAATCTGGGTCTTGTAAACATTCTCAACACTCATAGAAAAATGTATGGAAAAATTGAAAATTCCCAGTCCAAAATGAATAATGTTGTTGAAAAAACCTTTACATTTAATTTATTTATCTTTTTGTACACGGGGGAATATACGTCTTGTTCATGTTGACATGAATGGAGGCCAGTGATGGACCCTGGGTGTCTTCTCCAAATCCTTTTCTACCACATCTTTTGAGACAGGGTCTCAAACTCATTGAATCTGGAACTCACTGCATCTGGAACTCACCATTTTGGCTAGAGTGGTTGACCGGCTGCTTAGCAAGCCCTTCAGCCACAGTGTTGGGGGTAATAGACATGTTTCAGCTGTTTGGCTTTTCCTTTTGTGGGTGCTAGGGATCTAAGATCAAGACTTTTGTGCTCCCGAAGCACGTATCCACTTACACATCTCTCCCGTGTATCTTTTTTTTTTCTTTCTATTTTTTTTACTAGATATTTTCTTTATTTACATGTAAATTTCTCCTTCCCCAGTTTCCCCTCCAAAAAAACAAACAAGCAAACAAACAAACAAAAACAACAAAAACAAACCCCTGTTGCGTCCCCCCTCCCCATGCCTGCCACCCCACCCTCTCCCACTTATTGGCCCTGGCATTCCCCTACACTGGGGCACATAACCTTCACAAGGCCGAGGTCTTTCCTCCTATTGATGATCAAATTTGCAATCCTCTACTATACACATGCTGCCAAAACATTCAGTCCCATCATGTTTAGTCCTTGGTTGGTGGTTGGGTCCCTGGGAGCTCTGAGGGTACTAGTTAGTTCATATTGTTGTTCGTCCTAAGGGGCTGCAAACCCTTCAGCTCCATAGAACCTTTCTCTAACTCCTTCATTGGGGACCGTGTACTCAGTTCAATGAATGGCTGTGAGCTTCTACATCTGTATTAGTCAGGTATTGTCAGAGCCTCTCAGGAGATAGCTATATTCTCCCGTGTATCTTAAGACAAAAAAATCAGGTCCAATTCATGAGCTCCCCCCAGTTAGCTTAGATCCTTTATTCTGATAATTGATACACTTTGTGCCAATGTTACCTTTTCTTTTAAAGTTTAGAAATTTATTTTATTTTGGTATCTTTCAATTGGACTCCCCACTACCCCAGTACCATTAGTAAAGGATATGCTGGTTGTTTGACAATTGAGTAAAGCCTTTCCAATCCACATGGCTGCTGTTTCATGAACAGCTTCTCTGATCCCCTTTCTTGTACCATCCATTCCAGTTTCATTCCTCAATCCCTTCCTCATGATTTACTGGGAAACAGTAAACGTTACTTGTTGATGTATAGTCTGAACTCTTAAGCTGTTGCACTTAGGGCAATACAAGCAAGTGAGCCAGTAAAAGGAACAATATGTTTTAGTCCATTTCTCTCAGGTAAGCCTGGTGTTTAATGTATTAAAAACCTTCCAATGTGTAGGTTAAACTTGTAAGCATATTTTAACAAAAAGATGCTTTTGTCACCCCTATGTCAACAGTTTTTATTTTTCTACATCTGTTGCAGTTTGAGTACAGTGATCATATGACCTTCAGCTGTGAGAGCAAACAGGAGAGGGACCAGAGAATACTGGATTACCCCTCAGAGGTCAGTGGGAGGAATTCACAAGGAAAGGAATTCAATACGAAGGAACCTCAAGGAATGCAGAAAGGAGATCTCTTCAAAGCAGAATATGTTTTTATTGTGGATTCTGATGGGGAAGATGAGGCTACATGCAGACAAGGTGAACAAGCCCCCCCAGGGGCAACAGGCAACATAGCTACTCGGCCCAAGTCTCTGGCTATTTCTTCTAGTCTGGCTTCTGATGTGGTGCGTCCCAAAGTGCGAGGGGCCGATCTCAAGGCCTCATCCCATCCTGAAATTCCTCATAGGATAGCCCCTCAGCAAAAGCATGGGCAGGTAAGTTTCATCTGAGTGTTGTTTGCATTATCTTTTGTTCTGGGTGTCTGCAAACATCTTCCTTTTTAACGGATACATAACTCTCAAAGAAAACTATTAAAACTCTCAAGTCTCAAGATCATGACTAATCACAGTGTAAATAAGCATCAGGAAGTTGATTAGACCAAAACTTATATGGTGAATCAACTGGACAGAAAATGTAACACAATTAGCTGGAGTAGATTTGGGGAAAGATTGTCCTTTCCCTGTGAGTGATTCTTGGAGAAGGTTGACATTATAGAAGGTGTCCATCAAGAAGCATACTTCAAACATAAAATATTCAAGAAGAAGCATTTAATGTATCTGAGCGCAAATGCAGTACTTTTAAACAAATAAAGGCCAGGAAATAAGAGCATGTATGAAATTTAACTTCCCTATGTGCATCTTAGAGAACACATTTGTCTTTTGTGGTTCTCAAATACTGTCAGTCAAAGAACTGACTTCAGTGAGGCAGGGGAGGATATCCCACTCTGAAATTTATCAGGGAGGTAGACGCTTGCTCTAAGGTGGAGAGCCAATAGTGTGGTAGGAGAAGCCCACTCTGTGATGGCAAGAGAGCTAAGGAGAGAGCTTGAAGGAAATCATGGGGAAAATGCTGATGTTGACTGGCCACTGAGTGTAACTGAAATGCCAGGAGCCTCTGTAGTGTGGTGTGGTTAGAAGGCCAGGGGCACAGAGGCTGGCTTTGAAGGTGATTCATGAAGAGGTCTCATTGCTTATCAATAGAGAGTAAGTGGGATCTGAGACAATCTGTTTAGGTCCTATCTAGCCAAGGACCTATATGCATTATAAAGTAGCTTGAAGGACATTTTTGTTGGTGAACTGGTCATTTTGTGATAGTAGGATTTCAAAAGATGGTAGAGTAGGTCTTCCATATTTATCGTTGCTCATGTCTGTTCTCACAGCCTTCCCTGGTTCACAATGCTGTAATTTTCATTACTTTCAAGCATCCAGTATACTCCACTGCCTTTGAATAATGGAAGATACTCACTGGGATATTTATTGTGGACCCAAGTCTAAGACCTTTCCTTCTTCCCTTCTTTTTCATTCTTTAAAATCTTTTGTCGGCATGGGTGTTTGTCCGAATAAATGTCTGTGTACTATGCCAGTTGCTCATGGAAGCTAGAGAGAGCTTCTGATCCTCTGGAACTGGAGTTATAGATGCTTGTGAGCTTCTGTGTGGATGCTATGAATTGAACTCAGGTTCTCTAAAGGGGCATCTAGTGCTACTAGCCATTGAGCAATCTCTCCAGCTCCTAAAATATTTATTTTTTTGAAATGTATTCTCAGCTAGGTACTGGAACAAAGTGTGATAGTAATGTAACTCAGGGTGTTCTCAAAAGGCTGTACTGCCTCAGACATTGCTCTCTTGACTCAAGAAAAATGATAGACAAGCAAAATTCGATGCACAAATTTCTGGTGTCAGAGAAGACTGTTTTTCGTGTTACTTAGATAAGGATAGGTAGCATGCTCAGAATAACTGCGAATGGAAATATTCTTGTGAAGAAATTTGGAGATTTTCTTTCTTCTTTTTCTGTGAATAGATTTATTTCCTTGAACTAGCCATTTATTTTGCTTTCGTGCGGTCAAATACAGAAGCATCAAAGTCTAAGATGTGTTCCTACTTTGGAATTTGTTCTTCCTAAAAGATAGATGAAGTTACCTAAGCTCCAAACTAAAAAGTCAGACATTAACCCAGTTCACCAGCAGCTAAAGATTATGACCACATGCTACAGAGAGCTGCTGGCTCCGGAAATGTCAGGAAACAGACACTGGTTTTCTCTTTCATTTCCTGTGATGGCACAGACCATGGCAAGATCCAGTGCAGAAGCTGCTACTCACAAGTGTAAACTAATGAGACATGACCAGAATGCCTAGTAGTGGGAGGTTATAAAAATCCGACAACAAATCCTAAGCCTGAATTGCTAGATATAAATAAAAAAAATATTTTTTGTTAGAAATATGATCAATGAAGTGACTTTCTGGTCTTTCTTATAAGAAAAATTGAATCCATAATGTGGAGCAACCTGTAAGTTAACATTCCTGGCTAGTCAGAAAAACTGTATTCTTAAAGAATGACTTTAACTCTTCACCTGATCTTTGCCCTTTCCATAGCTTAGACCATTTTCCTGGCAATATCTTACACTGTTTGCCTTCAGCTTTTGTGAACTACCACTCAGTACAAGCAGCCCACTCATCTATTGCTGATCTCTTGATTTCTGTCTTGAATGCTGTCTTCCCAGAATGCCATCCCACTTTTTAGCTGCACTACTTCTTGCTGCTCCTCTGTTTCTGTGACTTTTTTTGATGGCAGAATTAAGAAAGATGCTTTCCACCTGTAACAACTGAGTTTTCTTTTTTCTTTATTATTTGAAAATAATTGAAATAAAGAACTATTTCTTGTTAGTTATTTTAGTACAGTAATTAACAAGACTACTGTAATTAATAAGGTTACTGAGTATTTTTTTTTTGTTTGTGTGTAAGTGGGCTTCACTAAGGTATAGAAAATAATCCAAATATCATTAAGTTCACATTCTGTTTACCTCTGAAGTTCTTGCTCAGGTACTAATGCCTGAACTTTGTCTGAGTTCTCTCAGTGATACCAACTCTCTCCCTATACAACTGTGTAATCACCACAGTCTGGCATCCATTGTTACTGTTGGGTACATGTCTTATCTCCCTTAACAGTTTGTAAAGTTCTTAAATATTCATGTTGATCTCATTTTTATTAAAAATTTTGTTACCTATTGACTTAGTATGTAATGAAAATATTAATATAAATTTTGTGGTTTTGTATATCCCAAGTAACTCTTTGAAGTAGAATGTTTAAATTAAAACACTATAAAAAACTTGTAAATAAAAAGTAAAGATGCTATGGAAAATAAAATAAATAATTGAGTTAAAAGCCTTCCTAAATAAAATATAGGAAAAGACACTTAAATGTTCATGGGAAAGTCTAAAAATTGTTTCTTTTTATTTATTTATTTATTAGATATTTTCTTTATTTACATATCATATGATATCTCCTTTCCCAATTTCCCCTTCAAAAAAAAAAAAAAAAAAAAGAAAACAAAAACAAAAACAAAACCCTGTTACCTTCCCCCTCCCCCTGCTCACCAACCCACCCTCTCCTGCTTTCTGGCCCTGGCATTTCCCTACACTGGGGCATAGATCCTTCACAGGGTCAAGGGCCTCTCCTCCCATGATGACCAACTAGGCTATCCTCTGCTATATATATGCTGCTGGAGCCATTAGTCCTACCACGTGTACTCTTTGGTTGGTGTTTTAGTCCCTGGGAGCTCTGAGGGTACTAGTTAGTTCATATTGTTGTTCATCCTAAGGGGTTGCAAATCCTTCAGCTCCTTGGGTCCTTTCTCTAGCTCCTTCATTGGGGACCCTGTACTCAGTTCAAGTTTTTTGTTTATTGATAAAAGACTTTCAAATAAAGAAGTTTGTAATTAAAATACAAAGCAAGGTCAATAAAGTGGTCACTTCAAGCCCATTAAGCTGAAAACTAGGAGATTATTTGATGACCTTAGTGGGAATAGTGGGAGTAAGGTGATAGAGACAGAAATGTGGCTGAACATGGATGGGAAGCGAAGGCAGGGAAGTCCGATGTAGGAGGCACAGATAAAGGAAGGCAGGCATGAGGCAGGAAGTAGGCATTAAAGGTCAGGCTCATGATCAAACATCGAGAGAATATCAACTTTCCTTAGAATGGTTAAATGAGATGTGTGTGTGTGTGTGTGTGTGTGTGTGTGTGTGTGTGTGTGAGAGAGAGAGAGAGAGAGAGAGAGAGAGAGAGAGAGAGAGAGAGAGAGAGAGAGGATAGCTTGGAGCTATGAAACCGTGTCTGCTATGATAAGCTCTTGATACATAACTTTCTCTGTTTGGGACACACATAATAAGGGGCATGAAGAACAAGAGGCTTTATACATTTGTTCAGTTACAGCTTGTGTATAACAGCTGGAGAGATGATGTGGGCAATAGGATCGAAAGAACAGACCGAAATGAACACAAGAGATTATTCTATAAAATTCTAGTCAGTTTAGACATTGCTGCATGCATTTATTAGATCCAGTAATGTGCAATATAGTAGTACTTTGGTCATTGATAGATGCACATGCAGTTGTGGTCCTAATCAAATTTGCAGTGCTTCTGTGGAGGTCTTGGTTCTACCTGTGCTTTCTATAATGTTCGCACAATGATGAAAACAGGTAATGACGCCTTTCTTCGAATGTCTCCCAATCAAAAGTGCCAGTAAGCACTTGCATTTCATAAATCTTAATAGTCCACCAACTTCAGTTTTTATAAAGGAACACCTTATTTACACCAGCACATTGTGTCACAGTAGCTTTTGCATGTCTGATCCCATTAGAACAGAGTGTTGACAAAGTTTTTCCTCCCTTCTGGTCCCTACCAACTAACACAATACCCGAACCAGTGAGAGTGCTTAGAAAATATCACGTGAATGATTAAACAAATGGTCCTAGGAAATATATACAGAAAAGACATCATCATGCTAAAACTATTGGTGAATATTCATTCCCAGCTGAATGGGAACTGTAATAGGGCATGGAAGATAAGTAGTGATGTTGCTGATTATCCTCGGCTTACAGCCAGAGGATTTAGATGCTGAAGATCTTAAGATACGTTGGAGTATTTAACTTCTTGTTGGATTCTGCTAACTTCTGGAAGGACCCTCTTGGGGCCCACCAATTAGCTTTTGCAATATGGCATGGTTGTATCAAAAAGCTAGGAAGCAATATGTGCATGATTCCACCTTGAAGACTCCACTGTAGGCAAAACAAAAACCACAAGAGAGATCTGACCCTTACATGGTAGGTGAGAGGTGATGAAAAGTCTTAACCCAGGAGGGGGGCTCTCATGGTAGGGGGGCTAAACATTTATAGATGTTTGTTTTTATAGTTGATAGAAAAAACACAGTTTTATTCATTTCTCAAGTGATTGATCCATTCTGCTGTAGTACACATAGTTTGCATTTTCACCTGGTGCTGTTGTACAGGACATGGTTGTAAATCAAAGGTAGTGTTATCATCCGATGGGGCGACAGTTTTCTTTCAGAGCAGAGTTGGGTAGATAATGGCCAGGAATGTGATGCCAGTTAGCGGGATTAAGAATGAAGACCTCTCCAGAGCATGGATTAGAGACCAAGCCTGCTAGAATGTTAACGATAGTCACAAAAATGCTAAGAGTGAGGAAAGTATTGTCAAAACCTAAAACGGAAAATAAGAAAGGGGATGAGACTGGATAGCAAGGGAAGGGCCATGTAATGAAGGGAAGCCTGTTGGTTCACAGTAGCACAGATTAGGTCTTGAGCAAAGATTGATTAGCTTATATAAGTTCAATTTAGTGTTGAATTGTATGAGTTAAAGCTAGAGTTAGGTATATCAGAGAACATTACTTCATTGATTCAGATAAGAAAGGTTGAAAACCATCTTGATAGCATTATGTACATGCTTTAGAAAGAAGAGGACCAACCAGTAGGTAGACGGCCACCTTTCTATGATAAAATGATTAGTGTCTTAGGACAATGGGGCGTTTTTCTACAAAGGCTATTGGGGGAGGGTGTAGTTGTAGAGGACAAGCATCTGGCAATGTTTATATCTCAGAAAACAAAACAAGCACTTCAGTGTTGACATAGATACTCTCATATCTCTTTAACACATTAGAAAAAAAATGAATGTGTAAAGCCATAGTTAACTTTAAATTTACTAAAATGACTTTCAAGGTAGCTCTCTAATAGCATGACCATTTAAAGAACTTAGGGCCTCAATGATACAGGATACAGTGATGGAGTTCAACTATCTCATGAGATGAGCACACTGAAAACATTTCCTCTTGGTAATAGCTCTGACATTGCCACTCAGTATTGCAGACTGCCTTTTGAGAAAAGTGTCTTGAGAATGAGGTTGAAGAAAGGCTGTGGTCAGGGGCTCAAGGAAATGAGCTTTCTGGGGGATAATACCAGTCACCACTACAAAAATGTTCAAATGGTGTGGGAGAAAGAAGGAAATGATTGAGAACACAGTGTAGTTACTGATGGGGAATGATGAGAGGGAATACTTTGTATACTTCAATTAAGATGTTTCCATTGTTGGTGCAGGCAGTCAGAGGTAAAATGAAGGGCTCATTCCAGGTTACTGACTAAGCGTTTGATGAATATCCCTCCTTTCTCCATGAAATTATTAATTTATACCTTTGTTTTTTTTTTAAAGAAAAAGAATAAAAGTAATATAAAATCAGGAATGTGCAATTTTTTAAAAATTAAAGATGATTCTCTTTTATATGGAAAGTGTAAACTATATTGTTACACTTAATTAGTGTTGTATAAATTAGAATAGTATTAGTGTAAATTAGAACAAGATTATGGTGCATTTGGAAATTACTAATGAATTCATTCTAAATATAATAATAGCCAACTAGAAAATATAAGTAAATTTATATGTAGATCAATATAAACTAGTAAATATTATTAGACACTAGTTTTAGAAATTTCTGAATAAGTAGTTCTTAAGTTGTGTGACAAAATTCTGAATTATTATTAGAAAAAATATTATGTAGTGGAGTAGGGACTAGGGAAATAGAAGCCCTCACCTTGAGAAAGTTCAGGAAGGCCTTTTGCTTTTATTAACACCTAAAAATTATGAAACTATGTTATTAACACTCTGGTAATTTGGTAAACAATCAAGAGAAATTGATAGTTCATTGCCTATATTGAAGCTCTTAAAAAAAAAAGCATTACTAGAAAGATAGCTGCATTCTGGTAGCAGTCGGTATTAATTCACAAAGCATTTCTAGCAAATTCTAAGAGGTTTTCTAAACAGGATAGAGTTTGCAGAAATATCCTGGACACTTGAAATGTCCCCACTTTTCTTGTGAGGAGAAATCAGTCATGGAGAAAGGCAGAGAAAATATTTAATGGTTAAAATACACACATGTGTACACTAGCATGCAGTGTGTGTGTGTGTGTGTGTGTGTGTGTGTGTGTGTGTATGTGTGCCTGTGTACACACACATATACACACACACCACCTGAACACTAGGAACACTGAAAGAGTGATTTTTTAAGAACATTAAATGTGATTTCAACTACAAATTACTCCAACTAAAAATGTTGTCATCTTTGATGACAGAAGCCTCTGTTGCCCAGACTGTGATGTTTGCATTTAAACATCCTCAGCCATGGGAATCAACTCTGTAACCCCAGCTAAGCGGCGCTGCTTCCGAGACAAACTGTGTGGGCATGATGGGGCGGGCGTTCTCAGTGGGCATGATGGGGCGGGC
>JADRCD010216192.1:0-19308 GCA_019843815.1 Montemys delectorum
AAGGAGGTTCCCTATGTTCAAGCATTCATCTATCTCCATTCTAATCCTTCCTTGTGCTCTTCTTGTTCTCCAAACCAACTTCTCTTAGCCACCAGCTAATGAACCACCTCCCTTTTCGGAGCAGGCCTGTCTCCACGCCTCCAAAAACCCAAACTGGTGCCTCAGTTTCTTTTCCTCACCAGAATGCCTCAGAGCCTGCTAGCCCTGCCTCTCCAGATACCTCCCCTTCTTCTGTGCCAGCTGTGGGCCACTCCAAACGCCCCACATTGGCAGCTACTTTCACTCTTCCTGTCACTCACTCTAAGACTACTGCCAAACCTCCAAGTTCTTCCTCCCCAGAGACATCTGACCCAGCAACGGTCCTACCTCTAAGGGAAGTTGCTGGAGTAGGTGGTCTTGTCAGTACACGTTCTGTTCTCGCTTAGTGAACTTTCCCAAATAGAAAACAGGCTGGGATCTTATTCTTCTAATCCTTCCAAGTTTATCAAAGAGTTCCAATATATTACTCAGTCTTACAGCTTGACTTTCCATGATGTTTATATGATCCTCACTAACAATTTACTTCCTGAAGAACGCAGATGAGTCTGGGAAGAGGCAAGAATGCATGCAGATAGAATTCACCAAACAGACAACACATACCCACTTGGTTCTGACACCGTACCAGACTGAGATCCCCAGTGGAACTACAATTCTGCAGGTGATATTTTAGCCAGGGACAGGTTCATTACATGCCTTCTGGCCGGTCTTAGAAAAGTGGCCTTAAAGCCAGTAAATTTTGAAAAACTCCAAGAGGTTGTCCAGGAAAAGCAAGAGAATCCATCTCAATTTTTTAGAATGCCTTATGAAGGCTTTGTTACAGCATACCAACCTGGACCCTGAAAGCTCAGAAGGTAAACAACTTCTGATGACCTACTTCTTTTCCCAGAGCTACCCCAACATAAAAGCCAAACTTGAAAAACTAAAGAGGGGACCCCTAACTCCACAGGCAAAAGTCTTAGCACTGGTCTTCAAGGTGTACCATGGGAGAGATGATAAAATCTGCAAACAAAAATACCATATGCTGGCAAAGGCTGTCCGACCAGCCCCAGCCAGTACCCAGGGCTCATGGTCTCCTAAGACACAAAAACCACCAGGCACCTGCTACAAGGGTGGTCAAAAAGGTCACTGGGCAAAATCCTGCCCCAACTTCCGCAAGCCAAGAGGGCCATGCCCTAGGTGCCATCAAGAGGGACATTGGGCTGTTGACTGCCCCATGTTACACAGAACAAAGGGACATCACTCCCAGATAATCCTCCAACTGATCTCCTAGGCTTGGCTATGGCAGACTGAGGAGGCCCGAGTTCCCCTGACCCGACCACTGCCATCACTAGCAGGGAGCCCCGGGTAAATATCGTGGTATGTGGACGGTCCATCTCCTTCCTCTTGGACACTGGAGCCACTTACTCAGTCCTGACAGAGTTTTGGGGACCCACATCTCCTTCTAATTCTCTTATTGTCGGGGTAGGAGAACAATCGTACTTCCCTCTCCAGACCCCACCACTCAGTTGCATTTTTAGGGGTGTACCTTTTACTCATTCCTTTTTGGTAGTGCCAACATGTCCTGTCCTCTTATTGGGAAGGGA
Source organism: Montemys delectorum (assembly GCA_019843815.1). Classification (NCBI taxonomy): domain Eukaryota; kingdom Metazoa; phylum Chordata; class Mammalia; order Rodentia; family Muridae; genus Montemys; species Montemys delectorum. Next base: position 1,623 of record JADRCD010216192.1, read on the forward strand.
TCCTCTAGCTAGGCTAGGAGTTTCTATTTCCTTTGCTCCTCACATTCGCCTAAACACAGGCTCGCCAGCAGTTCCTCTGCTTCTTCTCCTAGCCCGGCAACCTACTAACGCTACTATGTTATTTCCTTTACCAGCTTCTCAGGTAGATCTCCAAGTCTGGGACATCTAGAACCCCTCTGTTGCTAAACATCATTCTCCTGTTGTCATCCAATTACTGGACTCTACCAAGTATATAACCCAAGCTCAATACCCTCTCTCTCTACAGCCTACTCCTGAGGACTTAAGCTTCTTAAAATCTATCACTGCTTCTTACAAAATCTGTCAGAAGTCTGACCCCAACTCAAAATATCGTAGCACCCCTTTTTCTACCCATCAGGCTAGAGGTTCCCTTCCTAAAACTGACTGGCAACTTGACTTTACTCACATACCCACTGTCAGGTGTGCCAAGTACCTCCTGTTCTTAGTGGACACCTTCTCAGGGTGGGTAGAGGCATTTCCCACACTAACAAAAGGGCTCAGACAGTCTCTGATCTCCTCCTCCAGGAGATCATCCCCCAGTTTGGTGTCCCAGCCTCTCTCCAGTCAGACAATGGTCCTGAATTTACTTCCCAAGTCTCTCAAATCCTATCTAAGGCTCTAGATATCCCCTGGCATTTTCACATTCCTTACTACCCTCAATCTTCTAGTAAGGTAGAAAGAACTAATCTCTCTTTAAAAACCACTCTTGTTAAGCTGTCACAGGAACTTCACCTTGATTGGGTAAAACTCCTACCCCTGGCTCTTTTCAGTTTACAAGCTCTCCCAAAGCAACCTCTCCTCATCTCTCCCTTTGAACTCATGTATGGACGTCCAGTCCTAACTCCTGGTCTCTCACCTAAATGTTCTCCACTCCCAGACCATCTACTTACCCCATTACTTTGCCACCTCCATTCTCTCCTATGGAACTTTGCTGACCACCATCTACCTCGGCCATGCACTGTCTCCTGTCCACTACCTATCAACATTGGAGACCAAGTCCTTCTATCCCCTGGAAGTCATCGGCCCTGATCTCTCTCTCTCTCAAGTGGCAGGGCCCTTTTAAAGTAATTCTTGTGACCCCTACAGCTGCTAAATTCGAGGGACTCCCTCATTGGGTCCATCTGTCTCACCTCAAACCTTTCATTTCCCCACCTAAAAATGACTCTTCTTCATACACATCAATCTTAACAGGACCATGCTCTATTAAGCTCCAGAGGACAACAAGACTGCCTACCTTATCCCCAATCCCAGAAAATGAGACTCCACTCCAGCAGCAGAGCTCAACCTCACTGGATTAAACATGGGTTTCTCATCCTCCCCCTACTGTTCATTCCTATCCAGGGTAGCCCTTATATCTGGAGATTCGAGGTTCAAGAAACCCCCACAGATAACAAACAGTCTTTCCAAATAGGATCGGGAAATTGCTCCATAGCCGGATGCCAGAAACCAATCCAAATTGCCATCATCCCAGTATCTGTAATCCCATCTAAATATTATGATCTCTATACTTGCTTTTTCTTTGACCAGACAGAAGATTATTGTAGAAAATGGCCAGACAAATATGGGGCCTGCCCATATTGGTCTTGTCAAATACATATGCTAGGATCATGGATCAATCATTTCTTCTACCAACATCACAAGACACACTTTTTCTACATACAAGACCCGTGGGATTCCAGGTGGGAGACAGGAGTCGTCGGTAAGCTCTATCGTAAAAATCAGCCCGGGGACCCAGTAAGTACTATCCATATTCAAAGAAAATGTGTCTCAATTGCCCAACCCCTAGATATCGAAAAGGTAGGGGAGATAATCAAACACTCCTCTGAGGTCCTTACTTCTTTAACATCACCCCTCATAAATGGCACTAACTTGTCATTTCACCTTTAACTTCAGACCTTGACCTCGGCATACCAACTCCTTAATGTCACCAGACCTGGACACTTTAAGGAGTGCTGGTTATGTGTACCTCCTGGAACTAACTCACAATTGTCACTGACAGCATCTCCAGTGATACTGCCAAGTAACGTTACCTCACCTTTTGTCAGCTGCCCTGGCTCCAGTGTTGCCATGACTCCATACCTTACCTCTGTCCCTCTCTTTGGTGTGGCAACCTGTTTTAAGGCCTCCGGGACTCATTCAGTGGGAATGCTGAGCTCCCTAGACTGCAATAGAACCATAACCCTTGATATATCATCTCTGCCACAATGCCCTACAATCCAAAACACGTCAATTCTTTGTGGCACTCAGGCATATCATCGCCTACCTGCTAGCTGGTCAGGAGTTTGCACATTAGTGCTTCTTTTCCCTGAACTAGGAGTAATCCAGGGAAATGAGCCCCTGCCAATCCCAGTTATAGATATGATAGCTGCCCAACATAAGAGGGCAGTCCAAGTTGTGCCACTCTTGGTGGCTACAGGAATAGCCCTAGGTGTTGGTACTGGAGTTGCAGGGATAACAACTTCCATGATCCAATATAATACATTCACTTCCCAGTTCCAAATTGATTTTCAGAAAATGTCTGAAACTTGCTTACTATCCAAAAATAGATTGATTCTTTGGCAGCCATGGTGCTTCAGAACAGACAAGGACTAGGTATCCTGATAGCTAAAGAAGGTGGTCTTTGCCTGTTCCTCCAAGAAGAATGCTGCTTCTATGTCAACCAATCCAGGATAGTACGAAATAAAATCCAGGAGCTACAGTCAGACATAAAAAATTTCAGAGACCATGAGACCTCCAGTTCTGAGATTTTCGAAAACCCCATATGGAAGTGGATACTCTTGCTTGTAACACCTCTCCTAGTCATCTTCCTGGTGTTATTACTTGCTCTCTGCCTCTTTAATCTTGTTTCTACATTTCTTCAACAACAAATACAAAAAATTTCTAACCAAACTATCAATCAGCTCCTGTTATAGGATTACCAGCCGCTGCCCACAGATGAGCCACTGTCCACAGAGGGACCTGATGCAAACGTTTACCAAGTGGATCCCAATGGTGAAAGCCAGCTACCCCCATTGACAACGCCCCTAGACAGCAGGAAGTAGCTTAAGAGACACGACGCCCTCGTCCCCTTTTCACCATTGGCTTCCCCTTCCCCTTTTCTTTCCTTCTCTTTATAATATCAAAAAGGGAGATATGTTAGCATCACCGAATGCCTGCACCTATGAATAGGCGAGTCCACAGACCTGTTGCTAAGGGCAACAGCTACCATATTCCCCAAATCCCTAGGGCTCGCCTCCCACCTTTACCTGGGCCATACGTCACAACCCATATATATACAGGGAACATTCCTTTCTCTTTCTCTTTCTCTCCCTCCTCTCTTTCCGTGCCATTTTCCCCTCTCTCCCTCTCAATTAAACCTCTTACTCATGGAATGGCTTGGGCCTAGTGTGTGATGCTTTCTGACACGCCGCTGAGCCCATCAACAACACCCAGAGGAAGCTCCACTCCAGGCCCACTAACAAGCCCAGGATCACAGGATCACAGAGACAGCTTGACTCTGAGGAATTCTGACACAACCAGGATCACAGGAAGGACAGGCTCCAGTCAGATTTAGCAAGAGCAGGTAGCACTAGAGATAACCAGATGGCCAGGGGGGGGCGGGAGGAGGGGGAAGAAGGCAAGCATAAGGAAATAAACAACATAAACTAAGGTTACTTGGCATCATCAGAACCCAATTCTCCTACCACAGCAAGTCCTAGACATGCCATTACACGAGAAAAGCAAGATTCAGATCTAAAATCACTTCTCGTGATGATGATACAGGACTTTAAGAAAGACATAAATGGCACCCTGAAAGAAATACAGGAGAGCACAGGTAAAGAGATAGAAGCTCTTAAAGAGGAAACACAAAAATCCCTTAAAGAACTATAGGAACACAATCAAACAGGTAAAGGAAATGAGCAAAACCATCCAGAATCTAAAAATGGAAATAGAAACAATAAAGAAATCAGAAAGAGAGACAACCCTGGAGATACAAAACCTAGGAAAGAAATCAGGAGTCATAGATGCAAACATCACCAACAGAATACAAAAGATAGAAGAGAGAATCTCAGGGACAGAAGACACCATAGAAAACATTGACACCACAGTCAAAGAAAATACAAAAAGCAAAAAGCTCCTAACCCAAAACATCCAGGAAATCCAGGACACAATGAGGAGACCAAACCTAAGGTTAATAGGTATAGAAGAGAGTGTAGACTCCCAATGTAATGAGCCAGTAAATATCTTCAACAAAATTATAGAAGAAAACTTCCCTAACCTAAAGAAAGAGATGCCCATGAACATACAAGAAGCCTACACAACTCCAAAGAGACTGGATCAGAAAGGAAATTTCTCCTGACACATAATAATAAAAACACCAAATGCACTAAACAAAGAAAGAATTTTAAAAGCAGTAAAGGAAAAAGGTCAAGTAACATATAAAGACAGGCCTATCAGAATTATACCAGACTTCTCACCAGAGACTATGAAAGCTGGAAGATCCTGGGCAGATGTCATACAAACCCTAAGAGAACACAAATGCCAGCCCAGGCTACTATACCCAACAAAACTCTCAATTACCATAGTGGAGAAAACAAGATATTCCATGACAAAATGAAATTTGCACAATATCTTTCCACAAATCCAGCCCTACAACGGATAATAGATGGAAAACCCCAACCTAAGGAGCAAAACTACACCCTAGAAGAAGCAAGAAAGTAATCGTTCAACAAACCCACACAAACCTAATTCCACCTCTTGCAACAAAAACAACAGGAAGTAACAATTACTTTTTCTTAATATGAAAATTAAGATTACCAACATATCCTAATCAATTGAAATCCAAAAATATGAGGAATTAGAAATTTTTTGACTGTCATCCAATGGACCCTCTAATTTGGTAATTGGAGAAATTGGTCCAATATTGTACAATCCATATATACTTTCAGCTTGTTTGTACGTGACAGTGTCTTGCTGTGCACAACATAAGGGTCTTGAAATCTTGCTTCTCCTATCTCAGCCTCTCTATTAGTAGTATTGTTTATTTCATGTTTTTATACTATACTATGCTTTTTCAGAACAGCTTACATATTTCAAAAGTATTTATACATCCAAAAGAAACGTAGACAATTAAATTGGGAGGTGGCTTGTAAAAGAACAACAAAGAGTGAGGCTGAATGCTTTGCTTGATGTTTGCAACTATTGTATCAAGTTTGAAGAAGAGGACTTTATGAGTTACTCTTTCTCTGAGATGAATGCTTTTCCAAATTATCACAGCTAATGAACCAGATTCTTACCTGCACCTAATGTCTGTGCCACCCTCCAAGCAGAACCATTGTTCATTGAAACAGTTGGTGAATGACTTTATGGATAGACTATCTTAATACACACACCATTTCTTAAATGAATGTAACCTGTTCTCTGTGGGCTGAGAATAAAGTCACTCACTCAAGTCAAATAGCTTTCACCATAGCAAGAAGTCTGTATCCAAAAATTGTGGCTACAATTCATTCCTTGGCACAGCAGAACTGTCAACTCTCAGCTTATCTATGATGGAGGTAAAATCCTTTGGTGATGTGAGGTACATTGAAGTACAGCCTTATTACAATGAAATACAATGTCTAAAAATTGTTCTTATTTTGGGCTTGTACCACAGTAAGAACCAGATTTTAAACTCTACTAAATACAAAACAAACAAACAAACAAACAAACAAACAAGAAGACTTTATATATTTGTCTTCATTTAAGAAAATACTAGTAGTGATGTATTATTTTAAAATATACAGTTAATATGTTTGGAGTCATTTAAAATTTATATTGAGAAAAATGTATGTATTTTCAGTATTGCTGTAGACAAACATCTACATAAGATTGTTAAATTGATTGTTGTTTTATATCAAACAACTTTTATAATATTCATTTTTATTGTTATAATATTTTATAAATTTTAAAGAATATGACGAAAAAGGTATGGTAGGTATCGAAAGGGGAGTCTCTGGGAGGAGTTGGGGTACAAAAGAATGTGATTTAGTTCTGGTGAGATGGCTCAGCAGGTAAGAGCACTGACTGCTCTTCCGAAGGTCCTGAGTTCGGATCCCAGCAATCACTTGGTGGCTCACAACCATCCATAATGAGATCTGATGCCCTCTTCTGGTGCATCTGAAAACAGTGACAATGTATTACACCAGAGCGAGTGGGGCTAGAGTGAGTGAGCCAGAGGAGCGAGTGGGGCCAGAGCAAGCAGATGTCCTGGGTTCAATTCCCAGCAGCTACGTGACAGCTCATGGCCATCTGTAAGCTACAGTGTACTCATACACATTAAATAAAAATAAATCTAAAAAGAGTGATTTAATTCTATTTACTTAAAATATGTTTTTAAATGTTAACAAATTCAGATAAATTGAAATCATGTACCTTTTCTCATCAAAATGCAATAAAACTTAAATCAATAAAAAAATAAAAACAAAACAAAACAAAATTCACCAACTTAATCCGCTATATAGACAAACTCAAAGGAGCCTTCCAGCTTCAGTCTGTGCCCAGAGCTGATCTTGTGACACAGTGCTCCATACTCAAATACCACCAGGAGAGAGCTGGTCTCACAGAAATGCCGACACACCTGTGAGAACAGGTAAGACCACCACTTCTGCTCAAATTTCTGGCCCAAGAGGGACCTTCCCAGAACCATCACGACACAGGAACCAGGGAACATCTGTGGACAGGATCTTTCCAGTTTCCATCTTCACCTCGGAGCTGACCCTGTGCCACAGCTCTCCATAACCACATTCCTCCTGGAGAGAACTTGTCTCCCAGGAGTACTGACACACAGGGTTGCAGGAGGGACAAGCCACAGTCAGAGACCAAGACCAGCTAACACCAGAGATAACCAGATGGTGAGAGACAAGGGCAAGAACATAAGCAACAGAAACAAAGGCTACATTGAGTCATCAGAAACCAATTCTCCCACAACAGTGAGTCCTGGATACCCCAACACACTAGAAAGGCAAGACTCTGATTTAAAATCACATCTCATGATGATGATAGAGGACTTTAAGAAGGACATAAATAACTCCATTAAAGAAACACAGGTAAACAGGTAGTAGACCTCAAAGAGAAAACTTCAAAATTCCTTAAAGAATTACAGGAAAACACAATCAAAAGGGTAAAGGAATTGAACAAAACCATCTAGGATCTAAAAATAGAAATAGAAGCAATAAAGAAATCACAAAGAAAGACAAACTCAGAGGAAAAAAAAAACACATGACCATCTCATTAGATGCTGAAAAAGCCTTTTGGCAACAGCCTTCATGTTAAAAGTATTGGAGAGATCAGGCATTCATGGTCCATACCTAAATATAATAAAATCAATATACAGCAAACCAATAGCCAACATCAAACTAAATGGAGAGAAACTCTAAGTAATCCCATTACAATCAGGGGCAAGACGAAGCTGCCTACTCTCTCCTTACTTAGTCAGTATAGTCCCAGCCAGAGCAAATAGACAACAAAAGGAGATCAAAGAGACACAAACTGGGAAGGAGGAAGTCTGGATATCACTATTTGCAGATGATACGATAGTATACATACATGACCCCCAAAATTCTACCAGAGAGCTCCTAAACTTGATAAACAACTTCCGCAAAGTGGCTGGATATAAAATAAACTCTAACAAATCAGTGGCCTTCCTCTACTCAAAGGATAAATGGGCTGAGAAAGAAATTAGGGAAAGAACACTTTTCACCATAGTCACAAATACTATGAGATGCCTTGGTGTGACTCTAACCAAGCAAGTGAAAGACTGTATCACAATAACTTCAAGTCTCTGAAGAAAAAAATTGAAGAAGACCTCAGAGGTTTGAAAAGACCTCCCAATGCTCATGGATCAGCTGAATTAATATAGTAAAAATGTTCACCTTACTGAAAGCAATCGACAGATTCAATACAAACCCCATCAAAATTCCAACTCAATTCTTCATAGAGTTAGAAACAGCAATTCTCAAGTTCATTTGGAATAATAATAATAATAATAATAATAATAATAATAATAATAATAATAATAAAAAAACTCAATAAAACAACTCCTGGGAGAATCACCAACCCTGACCTCAAGCTGTACTATAGAGCAGAACAATAGTGGTAAAAACTGCATGGTATTGGTACAGTGACAGGCAGATAGATCAATGAAATAGAATTGAAGACCCAGAAATGAACCCACACACCTATGGCCACTTGATCTTTGACAAAGGAGCTAAAACCACCCGGTGGGAAAAAAATGATAGTGTTTTCAACAAGTGGTGAGGGTTAAACTGGAGGTCACCATGTAGAAGAATGCACATTGATCCAGTCTTTGTACAAAGCTCAAGTCCAAGGGGAATCAGGCATATCCACAAAAAACCAGATACGCAGTTTTGTCTATTGTGGTTTCCATGTCTATGGAAGACTGTCACTATTACTCAGCACTTGCTGTGCCAAGTTACGTGTTTTCCAGATACTCCTACGTAACCTTAAAATCATTCCCAGGAAATGAATACTTACCCTGTTTTTCAAATAGGAAAGCTGCCTTTTGTGGAATACCCGCCAGGTGGACAGTAATGTTTGCATACAGCCTTCTAACTTTACTAAAAGGAGATTTTAAGTGTATTCCAGGAATACAAGCTGTTGGAGCTCCAGCACTCTTGAGTTGGCTTCCAAACTTCAGTTACTTTTGGATCTTCATTGTAATTCTTTTTTTACCATGTTCCTTCATTTTTTTTTTTTTCAAATATTGAGGTTAAAGACTACAACTTCAACAATAGTCAGGAATCAGAGAGGCTAAACAACTTGTCTTCAACTGTTAGCTTCATCCAGATACTCTATCCATTGTTGCAGGAGTCTCTTTTCCTGCCCCTCCAATCCTGTTAGTTATTAATGTTTGTGTATTTTTAAAACTGGTTCACCCTTCACCCTGTGTTAAAACTGTAGTTCTTGTTTTTTTGTTGCTGCGAGTTTTTGAGTGCAGTGGGTAGAGGGAATAAAAACTTGAGGCATGTAAATTTTTATTAGTAACAGTAGTTTGTAAAGAAGTAAAAGGACTTTGTAATCCAGGTTTTGTTTTTGCAGATCACATTTCTTTGAATGTTGGAGAGTAAAATAAACTGGTCTAGGAGCTTAAAAAAAAAACCAAACAGATATGCTGAATCTAAAAGAAGAGAAAGTGGGGAAGAGCCTCAAACACATGGGTACAGGGGAAATTTTCCTGAACAGAACACTAATGGCTTATGATCTAAGATCAATAATCGACAAATGGGACTTCATAAAATTGAAAAGCTTCTGTAAGGCAAAGGACACTGTCAATAGGACAAAACGGCAACCCAGAGATTGAGAAAAGATCTTTACAAACCCTACATCAGACAGAAGGCTAATATCCAATATATACAAAGAACTCAAGAGGTTAGAATCCAGAGAACCAAATAACCTTATTAATAATGGGGTACAGAGCTAAACAAAGAATTCTCAGTTGAAGAATCTTGAATGGCCGAGAAGCACTTAAAGACATGTTCAACATCCTTAGCCATCAGGGAAATGCAAATCAACACAACCCCAAGATTCCAGCTCACACCAGTCAGAATGGCTAAGATAAAAAACACAGGTGGCAGCAGATGCTGGTAAGGATGTGCAGAAAAAGGAGTACTCCTCCATTGCTCTTCCCAGCCCCCAAATAGGGCAAGCTCTCTGGCACTCCTGTGGCTAGTTTACACAATGCTGCAGCTGGCAAGTGACAGGGTCAAGTCTCCCACTCTCCTACCCTCAGGGCAGATACACCTGTACCCCTTCTACCAGGGCTAGCTCTACTGTGCTGACCAGGCAAGGTGCAGGGCCTGCTCTTGCAAGTGTTACACCCAGTGAGTTTCAGAGACAGCTCTCTGCTCTCATGACCCTGGGCCAGCTCTCACATCTGCTACAGGTGACTAGATGCAGTTTAGGGGGAGGGGGTGGGGGGTGGGCGAAGCTGTCCTGTACTCATCCCCTTGGGGCCAGCTCACCTGCATCCCTGCCATCAAAGTGAGCTCTACTGTTCTGCCAAAGCAAGGTACAGGGCCTCCTTTCCTGGGTGCTACAATAAGCAAGTTGGAGGGCCAGCTCTTATGAGTGCTACAGCCAATGAAGTGTGGAGAGAACCCTTCATAGCCCTCGGACATAACAAGGTTCCAGGTGACAGCCCACATCAGGAATCTTCAGTGGCCTTTGATGGTAATATGAGTGACAGGTATCAACAAAGACCCCTGCTGCTGCAAGGCCACAGAACCAGACATTGCCCTAAGTGGTAGCGTGGCTGGGACTTCACCATGGCCTTGGGTGGCATTGAAGGGTTACTTACCTCAGGCTGTCCCTCTCCACCCTCAGGTCTTCAGAGCTGCCTCTCATCATTGTGCTCAAACCATTCCACTACACTTTCTCTTCCTTATCTCCACCCTGTACTTTCTCATCAGAGTGGTTTCCATTGTGGGTGGGCCACATGACAGGGCCTCTGAGTGTCTTCAAAGAGTTGTCCAATTTAATGATTCCAAAGGAAATATATCTCTGGAGAACTGTCTTAGTCAGGGTTTCTATTCATGCACAAACATCATGACCATGAAGCAAGTTGGGGAGGAAAGGGTTTATTTGGCTTACTTTCACATTGCTGTTTATCACAAGGAAGTCAGGACTGGAACTCAAGCAGGTCAGGAAGCAGGAGCTGATGCAGAGGCCATGGAGTGATGTTCCTTGCTGCCTTGCTTCCTCCTGGCTTGCTCAGCCTGCTCTCTTATAGAACCCAAGACTTCCAGCCCAGGGATGGCACCACCCACAAGGGGCCCTACCCCCTTGATCACTAATTGAGAAAATGCCCCACAGCTGGATCTCATGGAGGCACTTCCCCAACTGAAGCTCCCTTCTCTGTGATAACTCCAGCCTGTGTCAAGTTCACACAGAAAACTAGCCAGTACAAGAACCATAACAGTAAAACAGTAACTCAACATAGAGTTATCCATACTCATGGTTAAACTGCCACCACATCCAACTAGAGAGAATGAGGAGAAGGAAACACAGCAAGACATCTCCTGTCAGTTAGTTGTAAGTCTCCATTTCTCAGGTATTGCTCTTCTTCCTGGGCTGGGAAGATGAACTGAAGGGCTTGGAGGGTACCTGTCTGCAGGCCACCATATACACTCATTTTTAATGCCAGTTTAAAAGCTCTGGGAGTCACAGTGACTCACGTAGTGGTCAGTTTCTCAAAGGAAGAAGGTATAGGTCCACAGGCACTTGAGTTTGTTTCTAATTCTATTGAGGGACAGTGTAATTTGCCATTTCCCAAGGAACAGGAACAGCCACCGCCTTTGTGTCTCCAGTTCCACCTGAGTTTACAGGTCACGAACCCCTGGGTTTCTCTAGTGGTCTTCTGCCTGTCTACCACCTGCCTGATAGCTTCTTTCTCTCGCATCACTCCTACACCTGCTTACTGACTTCCTGAGTGCTGGGGCCAGGCCACAGTACTGTCTTGGCACTTCCTGCTGCAAACGGGGTTGGAGGGAACCCAGGTGCCAATCACCACATAGGCTCCTTTTTAATGCCACTTTAAAAGTGTTCCCAAATATACGGCTTATATTAATTCTATCTAACTCTCATAATCGTACTTTCTTTACTCCATTCCTTTCCATGTAGGTTTGTCTGAATTATTTAAAGCTTTCTAGATGCAAATTTTACACAGTATTAGATGTGGTACTTTCTTAACCATTTTCAGTATAAATAGGCTACAAGCCTATTTATGACTCATTTTTCTATTTATTAGAAAATGTTTTCATTAGTCATGTTATGATAAATTTTCTAGGGATTGTATGCCTACCCATATCTTTTTTTCTCTTATTATATAACTTAGCTCCTAAATCTGGAACTAATACCTTAGTAGATGAAAAGAAAAACAATGACCAGTAAAATATCATTTAACTGCCAATGGAATAACAAGTACAGAGAAAAGTTCACCATAAAATGATAGGAAAACTACATCTATAAGAAAAAAAATATTGATGATACCAACATAAAAAATAACCTCCAGGTGGCTCATGTCTGTATTCCTAGTATTTGATAGGCAATGGCAAATTAATTGAAGCAGGGTTGAGGTCAAACCTGGATATATAATATGTCCCAGACCAGCCTGGTCTACAGAAATAGATCCTGTCTTACCAGGATCTATGCCTTTAATCCCAGCACTTGGGAGGCAGAGGCAGGCAGATTTCTGAGTTTGAAGCCAGCCTGGTCTACAGAGTGAGTTCCTGACAGCCAGGGCTATACATAGAAACCCTGTCTCAAAAAGCAAAAACAAAGCAACAAACAAAATACTGTTTCAATCAATCGACCCATTAGATCAAGCATTCATCAATACGAACATGTCATTATCAGTACTATAAGTAAGCAGTTCTACCCTTTATTTATGCTCTGGGCCCACGAATAACAGTAGGAATCAATAAGCTGTGAGTATACTCGATAGCAGACTTTCTCCCCGGCAGTGGGGTGAACAATGCAGACACAAACGGAGACATAGATACATCATACATCATGCATCAACTTCACAAACAAGCAAGCCTAGGCTGTGTGTCAGAGGTAGGACAGTAATCCATGGTAGAATGTAGGGCTGTGTAAGAGTGGACAGAAGAGTGAGCAAGCTCTGTACAGCTACTCTTGTTTTCTTTTAAAAAATGTCTAGGTTCTGGCTATTATAAATAAGGCTGCTATGAACATGGTGAGCATGTGTCCTTATTACATGTTGGAGCATCTTCTGGGTATATGCCCAGGAGTGGTATAGCTGGGTCCTCTGGTAGAACTATGTCCAAGCGAGCAGGGGGAGAGGGGAGGGAATAAGGTGTTGCTCTTGGTTTTTTTGTTTGTTTGTTTGTTTGTTTGTTTTGTTTTTTTGAGGGGAAACTGAGAAATATAACATGTAAATAAAGAAAATATCTAATAAAAGAAAAAATTATCTAGGTTTTTTTGTAGGCACCAGTTCAAATTCTCCATGTTCAATGACTTTTGTTTTTAACTATTGGGCTTTGATGTGAATTTACAGAGAAAAACCTACAGTCTTGTCACCAGCCCAGGTTGTTAGGGATTTCCATTGAACCCCTTTGGCCAATGTCTTAGTCAGGGTTTCTATTTCTGCACAAACCTCATGACCACGAAGCAAGTTGGGGAGGAAAGGGTTTATTTGGCTTACTTTCACATTGCTGTTTATCACAAGGAAGTCAGGACTGGAACTCAAGCAGGTCAGGAAGCAGGAGCTGATGCAGAGACCATGCAGGGATGTTCCTTACTGACTTGCTTCTCCTGGCTTGCTCAGCCTGCTCTCTTATAGAACCCAAGACTTCCAGCCCAGGGATGGCACCACCCACAAGGGGCCCTACCCCCTTGATCACTAATTGAAAAAAATGCCCCACAGCTGGGTCTCATGGAGGCACTTCCCCAACTGAAACTCCCTTTTCTGTGATAACTCCAGCCTGTATCAAGTTGACACACAAAACCAGCCAGTACAGCCAACAGCTCAATGAGATATAATCCAAACCTGGTACTGGAAGCTTGACTTTGTGACAAGAGATGAGCAGTTGGGGCTCTGTCTTACCTGTTATTTAGTGATCTCATTTGAATCACCTTCATATGTATATATGCCTTAGGAAGCCTCTAGTGTATTAACATCCCATACTGTTCCTCAAATGATCCTAATTTTAGCCGTCTCCCCACATATTCCCTCCTATCAATCAGTCTCCCCTCCCAATCTCCAATTTATTTCACTATTCCATCCAAAGCTTTCTATTTTATTCCCCTTTTAACAAACTCTATCTGCTCCCCAGTCCCTTACTCTATTCATACCCTCTGCAGCATGATTAGCATTGTCTTAACAGCTAATTCCCACATATAAGTTAATATATGCCCTGTTTGTCTTTCTGGTTCTGGGTTACCACACTGATGATGTTTTTTTTGTTCTTAGTTCCATCCAATTACCTGAAAATTTCGTGACGTCGTTTTTTTAAAATAGCTGAACAATACCCCATTGCTTATAAGTACCACGTTTTCTCTTTATACTCTTCTGTTGAGGGTCATTTATATTGTTTCCAGTTGCTGGCCTTTATGAATAGAGTAGTAATGATCATATTTGAGCAAGTGTTTCTGGGGTAAGGTGAAGCACCCTTTGAGTATATGTCGAAAAGTGGGATAGCTGGATTTGGGGAGAGATTGAATCCTATCTTACTGAGTAATGGCCACACTGGTTTTCATAATAGTTTCCCCCACACACACCTGCAATGGATGAGTCTTCTTAGTCTCCATCCTCATCAGTGTGAACTGTCCCTTGAATTATTGATCTTTCTGTTCTACAGATGGAAGATGGAATCTTAAAGCAATTTGATTTGCATTTCCATGATGACAGGATGTTGAGCATTTCTTTGTTTCTCAGCCACTTAAGTTTCCTCTATTGAGAATTCTCTGTATAGAGAAAAATTTTGATTGGGTTATTTGTTTTTTGATATCAAGAGTCTTATAAATTTTGAATATTAGTCCTCTGATAATAAAATGGGGAAAAAATTTTCCCATTTTATAGACTGACACTATATCCAGATAAAATTATCCTTCACTGTGAAGAAAATTCAAATGTTCTCATTTAGTAATTGTTGATCTTATTGCCTATGTTTATGTTGTTCTATTCAGAAAGTCTTTTCCTGTGCCCATGAATTCAAAGGCATTCTCCAATATAGAGTCTCCGCCCCTACATTGTAAAATCTTCAGTATAGTAAGGTATTCTGTATGCTCCTGAGAGATAAATGTATATACCACCCTGATCTCAAACCTTTTACAATGGTGTACTGCTTGCATGATATGCTATGTCCATGGTGGCACAAAGCTTGTCTGAGAAATCAACAAATAACTCATTTGACTTAAGGCCTACTCCATGAGATGAAACCCATACTGGACACTGGTTGGGTGACCAATCTGTGTCTAGATAGCCAAGGGACCTAGGGTAAAAGCAAACAATACAGGTCTAAAAGCGGGGGGGGGGGGAACGTAGTGGTAAAATGACTCTGAATGATCTTTTGCTATTCTTACAGATCAGTGTGCTGTACAGCCATCATCAGAAGAGCATCCTCCTGCAACATGGGAACAAATAGAGAGACTCACGGACATTATACAACAGTGAGAAACCTGGGAACACTCAGTCCTGAACTGAATGTCTCCATCAAGTTCCTTCCTTACAGCTCAGGAAACCCTGCAGAAGAGGAGTCAGAAAGAGTGTAAGAGGCAGAGCGGACAACGAACACCACAAAAGCAAGGCTTTTTTTTTTTTTTTTTTCTTTTGAGATAGGGTATCTCTGTGTAACCATAGCTATCCCGGAACTGTCTTTGGAGACCAGGCTGGCCTCAAACTCACAGAGATAAGCCTATCTCTGCCTCTTGAATGCTGAGATGATAAGTGTGTGACATCACCAGCTGCCAAAGCCTTCTCAATTAGCATGAGCAAAGCTCAAACGGACACACAAAGACTGAAGCAGCATGCTCAGGGCCTGCACAGATCTGCCCCAGACCCTTTGCAGATATATTATGATTTCCAGTTCAGTGTTTCCATGGGATTCCTTAGTTTGCAAGCAAATGGGCTTATAATTCGTGTGCCTTCTTTTGGTCTCATTTTCTTCTGTTAGTTTGACTTGTCCAACTTCAATGTAATAGTATTTGTTTTGTTTTGTTATATTTTGAAAAAAAAATCAATTAGTGAATGAATGAAAACCTAGCCACTAGGGGAAAGGGTAGTAACTAAGCTGCCATCTAGACCTGCTGGGAAGAGAAAGAGTAGTTTTTCCAACAGAGCATCTCTGGGCATATCAACCACTCTCTCCAGTCCTCATGTTCAACAGTAGCTGACCAAACAATAATGGACTCTAAAGTTCGGTTTGGTTTTTGTTGGTGGTTTTTCTGTACGCTTTGACTGGGTTATAGTTTGTTGGGGTTTTGTTTTGTTTTGTTTTGTTTTTAGGGAGGCTGTTGTGATTTTTTTTGTTTTGTTTTCTTGGTTTCTGTTTTCCATTGGCTTTTTGTTGTTTTTTGAAAAAGAACTTAAAGTTGGTTGGGTAGGAAGGGTAGAGGAAGAATCTGAAAGGACTTGGGAGAGAGGAAGAATAGAACCAAAACATATTTTAATTAAAAATTTTATTTAAGCAATAAAAATATAAGAAAATTAATACAAAATCAGGGAAAATAATCTAGGTTTGGGTTATATATTTTTTTTCTACAATTGTTCAAATTATGTACTTGCCACTTATAAACCTTTTAAAAGATTCTTTTTACTTGAAACATCTTTAAAATAATATACTAACATAAAATTTTTATGCAGATGTTGCTGAAGTTGTATTACTTCAGTACTTTGAAAATATTAATTTTTTCATGCTGAAATGATGTTGCAGCAGTTAAGAGCACTTTGTACTCTTCCAGAAGGCTCAGGTTTGATTCTGAGCACCCACAGTTAGGCTCAGTTACCGTGTGTAACTCCCAGGAGATCCAATGCCTTTTTCTGGACCCTACATGCACCAAGAATTTACATATTACACATAAATAAACAAACGTAGCCAAAGCATTCATTCCTTATTCATGTAAAATAACACACACACACACACACACACACACACACACACACATGCACACACATGCACACTCATGCATCCCTGTATATTTATACCTCTTTTGAAGGTTTTAGAATTTTCTCCTTGAATATTCTTCTGTTAATTTAGTCTCAATTGTACTCTGTTCTATAACATGGCTTTTCTTGTATAATTGTTTGGCGTTCCAGAAATCTTCTAGTCTTCTCAATATGTATATTTAGTGTTTTATCTGTTAACAACATTCATTTTTTATCATGCCAATCTCAAGTTTTCTTATTATAGAACTTCTAATGTACATTTTTTGGATTCCAGAATTCCTATTATATGACCTTAGGACTTTTATAGTCTTTAGGGAGTATGCATGCACTTGCAATATTTCTTTCAAATTGAGCTGCCTTATTCTATCAAGCAGAGAGGAACTTGAGACAGTGTAGGTTATGCAAAGGAGGAACTTGAGAGGCTACATCCTCCCTGCCCTAGTGTATTGGATATTCTTTTTTTTTTTTTTAATTAGATATTTTCTTTATTTACATGTAAATTTTCCCTTTCCCAGGTTCCCCTCCAAAAAACAAACAAACAAACAAAAACAACAAGAACAAACTCCTTTTGCCTTCCCCCTCCCCATGCCTGCCACCCCACCCTCTCCCACTTATTGGCCCTGGCATTCCCCTACACTGGGGCACAGAACCTTCACAAGGCCGAGGTCCTTTCCTCCTACTGATGATCGAATTTGCGATCCTCTACTATACACATGCTGCCAGAACATTCAGTCCCACCCTGTATAGTCCTTGATTGGTGGTTGGGTCCCTGGGAGCTCTGAGGGTACTAGTAAGTAATTGTTGTTCGTCCTAAGGGGCTGCAAACCCTTCAGCTCCATAGAACCTTACTCTAACTCCTTCATTGGGGGGCAGTGTATTCAGTTCAATGAATGGTTGTGAACCTCTACATCTGTATTAGTCAGGTATTGTCAGAGCCTCTCAGGAGATAGCTATATGCTTGTCCTTCCTTCAGTCTCTGCTTCATAGTTAATCTCTGCCACTCCT
>JADRCD010216193.1:0-24908 GCA_019843815.1 Montemys delectorum
TCTCTCTCTCTCTCTCTCTCTCTCTCTCTCTCTCTCTCACACACACACACACACACACTGCCACTGCACTATAGACCAAGTCTAGAAGCATCATCCATCCCTCCTGAAGGTTTAGCTATTTTAGCCTGAAACTTGAGAAGCTGGAGATAGGTTTTGTCATGATAAAGGTAAGCTTAATTTTTCATTTACCTCCACCTAATAACTGACTGAAAATAGGCCCTCCTGTGCTTCCTGAAGGCAAGGGAAAGGAGAATGCCTCCTGGTGACAGGACAATTTGTCAGAAAGTTATGAGTGAGTTCAGCAGAGCTGTATAGGAAGTGTATATTGAACAATATGACACACTGGCTTCTAATTGCTTCTGCCTTTCTGATCAATAATACATGTTTTCAAAAAGCCTTCTGTTTGCATTTACACAATGGACGGTAACTACTGCAAAGGATCCATTAAGACCTATTTTAAAAAGTGCATTCTTAAAAAACTTGTCTAAATCTGCATTACAAGGCAGATTATGAAACTGCCTTGGGAGACGTTTTTCTAAAAGGCATCCAGGCCGTTTCTGCTGGACTTGCCAACTATGCTCACTGCCCCATCCATGGCTTGCTTGTGAGCCAGAAAGCTTTCTCCACAGCTCCAGATGATGCACTGAGATGCGGTCAAGCCCGGGGCCTCCATAGCGGCCAGCTATGCCCTCCACCAAGTCACAGAACGAGCAGATGCCCGCTATCTCAGGTAAGTGCAGTCACAAATCCACCTGCCACTCTTGAAATTCAGCTGAAGAGTCTGAAGTGGCAAGGGGTGGGCTCTGGGGTTCTGGGGCTCTTTCCTTCCAAAACACCTGTGGGTCAGAAGGCCTGGGACCTACGACTAATCCAAGAGGGTGGAGGACAAGGGTTAGCTCTAGCAGGCCAGGTTTGCGTTTAACTCAAAGGGCTTCCTACCTGAGCAGATGGGAAACCCAGAACAGACGGAAGCAGGCACATGGGAGGAGGGGCCACCAGGCTTCATAAGCTACCTTAGCAATAGCTTCTGGTATCTTTGGGTATATACTTCTATAGCTATGAGAATGATCATAATAACAAGGTCTACTCACAAGGACTGTAGTGGGCCCTGACTAAAGGCTCTCTCTCAGGTAACATAGGGAGAAGGAGCTGCTCCACAGGAGACCCCAGACTTGAGACAGAGAAGAGCCTAAAAGATAAAGAAAAGCACCCACTGTCCAACTGAGCCCATCCATATAGGATTCCTTAAGCTCAAAACGGCACTGCTAGGCAGTTTGTCTTGATGAACTAAGTTAAGGGAGAACCTTGTGGAGGATATTGAACAATTTAGTCAAGCTGGGTTGACTTAGGCTGGGTGAAAAGACAGGGATGGGGTTCCTCTAGGAGAAGGGAGGAGGCAGGGAGAAGAAGAAGACGGGGAGGGGAAAGAAGAACCCCCGAAGGAGCATGTGGGACACTGGGGAAAGAAATGAAGTCAGTCATGTTAAGGGAGGCTCTGTCCAGTCCCTGGCCTCAGATATGTAGGTCTCCCCTGCTGCTTGCCTTCATGAGATCGGGGCTCAGGCCTTGGGTATCTAGTCAGGCTCCTAGAAGGTACAAGGACAATTTGTCTTCTCACAGACAGACTGAAGTCCCATCTACAAGTGTCTTCAATGGGTGCCGAGGCGGGCAGCCAGGCAAGATCTCCAGAGGTCATACATAGTACATCCTTTGGCTACACTCGGCCAGCCCAAGCAAAGGTAGCCTATGTATATGTTAATGAGTTAGCATATTTGATGAGGATGCACCTACTTGCCTCCCTTGAGGTACCCTCAGAGATAGCTGTTAGGCATGCTTTTCTTCCTGCAGCTCCCTGGAGGACAGCCAAGAGCTGACAGGGAGGCAAACTATGGTGGAGAAATAGGTCCACCTCCACCCATCTCAGCACCCCACTGTGGTAGCAGAGTGCCATGGGGAGAGAGTGCTGAGTAGTGCCCCCAACACAGTCACAGAATCTGTGCTTCCAACTACTGTGTCACACTGCCTGCAGGGGACGTGCCCGTGTCCATGCCGAGGGACCTTCCCTTCCAGTGCTTCCCAGTATGAGCTGTACTCTGGACTATGATCCCTCTCTAAAGGCGCATAGGACCATTGTTCCTGTCCTTGCATTGAACTTTCTTGAAACTCCCCGGACATCCCTGTACCTAAGCCACCATATTCCTAGAGCACCCTCTTTTCTACTGGAGCAAGCCTGTGCAGCTGGGATCTCTGTCCATGCTGAACCTGGCCCCCATCCTCTAGTCCTTGAGTTTTAAGGCTAGATGCAAGGACTCCAGGTAGGCTTTACATATTCAGAAGCCATGTGCAACCTCCCACTTTCTACAAGGACAGCATGTAAGCTGCCTACCTGTCCATTCCCCATGGCCATCAGTCGGCTTCTGAGGGCAGATGACACAATGGGCTGGGAGAGGTAGAGTTGCATAAGTGCCAAGATCTAAACACACGTTAAATCACTCCAAAGCAGTGTCCTGCACCACAGCTTCTTGGGGAGATTCTGCTTTTTAGAATACGTGTGGATAGTGACCTGGTGGTAGGACATTTGCCTAGCATGCTTCAGAATCTGGGTTCAATCTCCAGTATCAATTTTTAAAGAAACAAGGAAACAAAGTATCTCTGTGGGTGAAACTTAGCTCCTATCAGACAAGGCTGGACTCCAGGTCTTAGAGCATGTGTGCCCTTCAGTGGGAGGTGGGGAGGGGGAGAAGTGGCGATGTCAAGGTCAAGTTCTGGAGAAGCTAGGCAAGACAATGGTTATGACTTTGCTGAGCATGTGCTGAGTGGTGACCCTGAGTTCCATCCACCTATCTTTTAAAAAGAGTTAAGTCCTCTCTCTGGGAGGAAGAGGCTTATAGCTGGAGAAAATGAGGTTCAGAGTAAATAGATTTGGAAGAGAAAAGAAAAGAAAAGAAAAGAAAAGAAAAGAAAGGAAAAGAAAAGAGAAGAGAAGTGGAGCCTCATGCAGACTCTCCCCTTCCCCAAAGAAGAAAAGAGACAGGAGCAAAGAATGGGGCTTCCTAGGGGACTCACAGGCTAAGACCTTTGAGCCTGGCCTCAAACCTGCCCTAAGGACAGGGAGACAGCCACTATTGCCACTCCCCTAGAGGAAGCTCCCTCCTACTGTGCTCAGATTCTGAAAACTGAGTTACTATCTTGGGCCAGGTAGAGCAAAGTTTGGACCTTCCACGTGGTCCTCAACGGCAGCTGGTCCAGGGCTTCCCCTCTGATCTGGCTGCTGCTGCTATCTCTGTTCAGCTCCCTGGGCATGCACACAGGAGAGTAAGCTATGCACTCAAGTACATAGGTGTCCATGTATCTGAACATAGGTGCAGGCATGCATGCATGCATGCATCTGTGTGTTTAGGGGATCACATAAAAGTCCACTCAAGATCTTCAGAGGAGAGAGAAATGTCTCTACTGTGCTATCTGGACACTCAGGGTTGTGAAGGTTTAAGGAACAGACCAGAGTGTATTCTTGCCTGGGTCCTTAAAATGGCCAGAATTCATCCCAGTGCCAGTGAAGGAGGAATGGGAGTGAGGCTGGCTGGAAGAGTGGACCAGACTTTTCTTTCTATATTCTATTGGAAAACAGCCACAGGAACCTGTTTGTAGCCACACACACACACACACACACACACACACACACACACACAGAACCTCCCTTTCACCTTCCTATTCAGGTCCCTTCCTTGGGCACAGGCCCAAATGATAATTCCAGGGATCCAGTGTATTAGCACCCTGTGACTCATTCTAGCCCCATATTCCCAAGGCCAGTGATGTCAGGGTGCCTCTTCTAGGCTGGAAGGCTGGTGGTCTGGATACCCACCCGTCAGCAAGCAGGCTCTGAATACGATCTCAGCTGGCCTGGTCCCAAGTCAGCCTATGTCTTGGCAGCTTCTGCTCCTGCCTGTGGGGGTGACTTCACTTTGACTTCATATCTGCAGAGTGATGTACACAGATTGCTTATTCAGCCCTGAGCTCAGCCGGGCAGGAGGGTGGGGCTCTGCATACTGAAGGAGAGGAGCAGCTGAGCCCCCCCCCCCCCCCCGGGACTCAGGTTCCAGGAGGGACCTGTTCGTTCACTCCAAGGTCCTACAGGCGTCTGTTTGTCTTTCCTTCCGTTACTAGTTGCAAGCCATGCTTCAAAAAGCAGCTGGGAGTAGGGAGAGCTGGGGTTTTCCCCACAGGGATCTAGAGCCTGCATCTGACCTTCCATTTCCTGCCTACAGGCTCCCATATCAAGGGTAAATATATTTAGGCATAAATCGGGGAGGGGGAAGTTAGATTCTTCTGGCAAACGTCTGTTTGCATCCTTCCCAACACAGCCCTGAAGCTGCTGCCCTAGCAGTCAGGTCACACCCTAAGAGCTCTTCTGTATATGAGTATACCATTGCTCTCTACAGACACACCAGAAGAGGGCATCAGATCCCATTACAGATAATTGTGAACCACCATGTGGTTCCTGGGAATTGAACTCGGGGCCTCTGGAAGAGCAGTCAGTGCTCTTAACTGCTGAGCCATCTCTCTAGCCCCTAAGAGCTCTTCTGTTTGGTGGGATGAGAGCTTAACAGTTCCCGGCACTGCACCAGACTACAGTAGCAGGTCTCTTTGAAAGGTGTGCAATTAGCCAGTGTCTTGGTCCTATTGGTCGTACCGGTCCTAGGAATCACAAACAAGCCCAATAGGATCCCCCACAACCCTCTTCACCACAGGATATATTGTACACTGGAAACAGGCTCTCTATCCCTCTTTCTCTTGGCCAGAGCTCCTCCCCTCTTCCCGCCTCTAACCCCAGAAGAGGCTGCAGGCTCCAAACGCGCTTCTCACTCCCGCCCCACCGATAAATGGCGGAGGATGCTCTTCGCGTCCAGAGACCGGAGGGGCATCATTCTAGTCTCTGGGTCTCTTTGCGAGTATAGGTAACCAGTCTGCCCAGGCGCCGAATCTTCTGTGTTGCTCTTTCTGGGCGGCGGGAAAGGACTAACCGAAACAGCAGGCAAGGCGCACGGGGTGAGAAAGTGGCTGTGCCAGCAAATGATCATGGATCCAGGTTACCTTTAAGTAGACCAGCACCCGCACCACAACCCACACGCACCAAGCACCGACCCGCCCTCATCCCTAGAGGAAATCGGGGTTCCCGCCGCAGTCGGGTGCCGCCCCACCTTGCCCCACGCTGTACCTGGAGCCCCGCCCCTCCACACACCCCCGCACCCCTGGTCCCGCCCCTCTCTCTGCCCCTCCCTCTGCGCCCTGCCCTGCCCCAGTCCGTTCCCGGGACGCAGGCAGCGCAGGTCTGTCATCAGTACCGCAACTGGAGCCGTGCAAGCAACAGCAGCGAGCGGCTCCGAGTCCGCAGCTGGGAGTCGCGCCCGGACGCAACGCGCCCGCAGTGCCCGCTGCGCCCTGGCTGGCATGGGGAGGCCCGGCTGAGCGCCGCACCCCCACCGCCGAGACCCGCCCGCTCCTCAACCGCGGCCCTCGCGCGCACGGGCGATGGCGAAAGCGACGTCCGGCGCCGCAGGGCTGGGGCTGAAGCTGGTTTTGCTGCTGCCGCTGCTAGGAGAAGGTGAGTCCCACCGGCGGCAGGGACCGTAGGGGCCGGGGCGAAGTTAGCGCTGCGCGCCGAGCCTGGAAGCTGACGCGCACAGAAGCGCGCTTGCGTTGGCTGGCACCGGCCGCCTGCGCGGCTGGCCGGCCTCCGGGTCTGGGAACCCGGGAGCTGCGGCTAGCTGCTGCGCTCGGGCCGCCGGCTGGGCGCGGCTCGCCTCGCCTCCGGTCCGTACGAGTTGCGGGCTGGGCAGCGTAGTCCGTGCTCCGCCAAAGCCGCAGCTGCGCATCCCAGACCGGTCGCGTCTCCAGCCGCGGCCGCGTGCCCGGGCGAAGCGGACAGATCTTGTCGCCGATGGGGAGCAGCTGCGAGCGGACGGGGTAGGCAGCCCTGGGAAACCCACGACTTGAGCCAGCGCTTGGAGACTGCAGCGCCCTGATTTTCTTTTCGCGTTTCATTCCTGCACTTGCTGTAGTGCCGTTCTTCTGGCTGAGGCAATCTTTAGTAAAGGTTTTTTTTTTTTCCCCGTGTGTGTTTTTGCCGCCCTGGTCTTTAAAAACCTAAAAGCCTGTGTTTCCCGCCCCCGCCCCCCGGCGTGTCTTCGCCCGAGAGTACCACATGGTCTGAACTCTGCCCCAGAGCTGGGAGTCCAGTGCCACTCGCTATTTGGCTGGAGCACCTGAAAAGGGTGGCTTTTGGAGGCGTAATAGGGTCCAGGGCTAACATTTAGTTACCCAGCGCTTTGGGCCCGGCCACACGGGAGTCGAGCGTGGTGATGTGCTGCCAGCATCATGCGCACATAGGAGCCCCTCATTAGGTGTGGCCTTTCAAAGGCTGGTTACTGCCCTCACTCCTATACCCTGACCGAATGAACCCTAAGGATGCAGGATACTGGCCCCTTGACTGTACATTTTACTGTCCTTTCAACCTATCCTAACTTGGTTCCCTCTGGAAAATATATGTACTAAGTTTCCCTCTGATGTCAAAACTGAGCCAGGCCACCCTACTCCCATTCCTGACAAAGGGCTTTCTCTTTGCAACCTTTGGAAACAGAGAAGACCATGCTCACCTTGCCTCTAGCTCAGAGTCTTGTAAAGACTGGGGTCGCTGACCAGTCCAGGGCTGCGTTTGTGGGCCTCCAAGTACGGCAGAGAAGTATGGAGAGGGGATAGGATAAAGACTTGATCGTTGCTGAGAAAAAAAAAAAAATAGATTGGAGTGTCTGTTGGAGTGTCTGTTCCTGGGTCTTGAGGTGCTGTGGGGCACAGTGCTGCAGAGGGTAGTAGGCCCCAAGGCTGTGTAACAAAATACAGAGCTTAACACTGTGTAGCTGTCACGTGCCGTTGGCTTTAAACTTCACAGGTGCAGGTATGTAGTCAGGAGTGAAGTAGGAAGACACGAGCTGAGCAACTTCCCTCAACCCACCCCAGCCCTGAATTTAGTGAGATCCCCAGCGATTTAAAGGACCTACCTCAAAGGTCTGGCCTGTGGCATTTGGCAGGCATTGAGTCAGATTTCTATGTGAAACCTCTGGCTCAGACTCAGGTGGCCACCGACAGCTTACAGAATCCAGGGACTATACGACTCCCTGTCTTAAATCCACCCCCTCTGGAGGGCCAAGAAACCACGATAGAGGTCCAGAAAGGGGAGCAACGGCTTCATACGCAGGAAGAAATAATTGGGGTTCTGGAGAAGCCCTCTAACCTGGACTCTGGTGCAGCGGCTGTGACACTCATTGATCTGCTCCAGACTGCCACTAGAGAGCTCGGGTGCGGTTCCTTGGTGGAAGGATTGGGAACAGCGTGGCCTCCAGCGCCCTCTTGTGGATACAGTGTTCTAGTGGCTGGGCCCGTTGCCCGCAGTTTGGAGTGGGTTTCGAGTGGGTCTGAAGAAGTAAGGGAGCCTTGTTGGCAAGACTCACCATACCCTCATTTCAAGTCGCCAGTACATGCTCCCACTCTTCCTGATGAACTCATGCTCAAGAGACCCGTGGATAGGGAATGCCCTGGCTCCCTTCTCTCCTTCAGAGACCCCACATGTACACAGTACTGTGGCGCGCACTCGCTCGTGCTCCTGTGACTGTTGGGCCCAAGTGTCCTGGAACTAGAGATGATAACCTTCTTCTGTAAGATGTTAATAATTTCTGGGCTCTACACTGCTCAATACAGACACAACTTGACCGTGTGGATGAGGATACTGAGTCAGAGTATCTTGGTCTCTCCTACATGTCCCAGGACACTGGGCCCTCCCCGGACTACTTGTCAAGACTCCTGCCCCTCATCCTCTTGGCTTGGCATCTTGCTTAGCATCTCTAGCTGTGAGAACCAAAGGATCTGTCACCCTGTCATGGAGGGTCCCTTTCTGGACAGCCCTTCTGTGTAAGTGTGAGGGAGCCAAACCCTGGGGCCTGGGCCTCCTCCCCACTTCCCCTCTTTTCCCTTTCTGAGATCAAGGGATCCTGAAGATTTTTCCTGGTCCCCCAGGCTCATCTAGACCCTTCTTTGTCTCTTCCCCTAAGCTATTGAGCCCATTCTCAGGGCTGGGCCAGCCAGGGTCTCCGGAGGGTGGGGCCTAAGAGCAGACAGCAAGTGGGGAAGTGACTGAGCCCATTCACTAGATTGCCTTTATTTTTGCAGAATTGCTTTAGGACTGGGCTAAGTAAATGACTGTTTCCTTGGTGGTGTGAAGAAAATGGGATGTATTCACCTAATGGGGTGCTAATGGCCTTTTAGCCAGGGGAGGAGAAAACTAATTAAAAATTACAGTATCTGTAGAAAGGGAGCCTGGGATAGGGAAGGAAAGGGGAGCTGGAAGCTGCTACCTCCCTCGAGATCTCCTCCTGGCAAAAGATTCTGTTGATCCCCTTTCCTGCTAACACCAAGAGCGGCTACCCCTGCATACTGTTGATAACCCTGTAAGGTTTGTGGTCTTCCGTTCCCATTTTACAGGTGAACAAGCTGAGGTTCTCCAAACCTATAGATTCTGGAGCTCATGGAAAGCTAAGGACTGCCCAGGTCCAGGTCTCTTGTCTTTAGCAAAGCCAGTGAGCCTGGTACCAGGCATAGAGATGAAGAAGGACCTGGGAGAAGACAGTGTTCCTGCCTGTCACACCCCAGCAGGTCACTCATGTGTGACAGCAGGTGCTCTGGAGAAAGGCTGGACCAGATCTAGGAGTGACACGTGACACAGAGCACTGCCCACAGACAGGAAGCCGGAGCCTCTGTGGGTCTGAGCAGAATTTTCAGTGAGATGTTTTTACCCTTGCTGGCTGGCTGACCCTGGGGGGCCTCCTGGTCTAGGAATGAGCACTGGGCCTGGCTCTGTCAGAGCAGTCCTGGAGAAGAGAGCCTGTGTGCTCTAGGCATTGTAAGAAGGGGTGTGTGTGTGTGTGTGTGTGTGTGTGTGTAGTTGGAGGGCTGGTAGGGACAAGACAGCCAAGGATTGTCCTTTGCACTGTGTCTGAAGAAAGTGCCTTACTTCATCATGGTGTCGTGTTAAGGGAGGGGCACAGCCGTGTGCCCTCATCCAGATGGAATTCACTTCCCTAGGGCACTGGGAAAGACTGATAAAAGAAAATGCCCACTGTGCACCCAGGAAACAAGGGCAGCGCTGGCTAGGAGTGCAGCCTGTACTTCTGGATGGGCGGCCACATGTGTACTATAGAGGGGTGTTGTGTGTGTGTGTGTGGAGGGGGTGTTTCTAGGGTAAGGCTGGCGTTGACACTTGCCTGGCTGCTGGTCTCTTCCCTCAGTCCTCTTCCATCAGCTGTGCTTTCCTGTTATCCTCCCTCCCCATTATTTTTCTGTATGAATGACTTGATAGTACTAATCAAAAAAAAAAGCCTTGAGTGTTGCTTTTCAAGGAAGAACTAACAGCAAAAGATACACCTAGTAGTTATGGAGAGTGAGGGAAGGGGAGGGGAGAAGGGGGTATGGTTCCCTTAGAGACCAGCAGCTGGCAGCAAGACAAGGTAACAAGGACTGGGGAGCCTGGCGGAGAGCCCTGGGCGTGGGCCACAGAGGAAGTGATGTCATGGGGGGGTCTGTCTCTCTCCTCTGTGAGGAATGTCCTCTGTACCCTCTAGTACGGGGTCTTTCACCCTAGGAAGCTGTGGCGTTGGTACAGCTGACTCCAGGCTGTCCCCATTCATAAGAGCCTCTAGGGCTTTGTGTAGGAGGAAACAGACAAGGCTGTGCCTCCTGCAGCAGGGCTCCAACTCCCCTCAGACAGCACAGATCCTTTCCTGACAGGCTGCAGGATCCTAAAGAGCTCTTGTGGGCCTTCACCTTCTTCTTCCTTGTTTGCCCAGCTGTTGCCTCCCCCATCACCCACCTTCCTGCCCTCAGCAGCCACGGGGAGAGGCCCTGAATGGGCCTCCTAGCAATGTGATTGATCGCAGGGTGCTTCAAGGGACCACACCTCTCTGCCTGAGACTGGAGTCTGTCCAGCCTATAGACCCCCTGAGCCGTCTGCTATGAAGCCCTGACCTAGTCAGGTGAACCGTGAGAGGAGGCAGCAGGATGCTGTTGTATTCTGCCAGCTCTTCCCCAACCACAACGGAGCCTCTTAGAAGATGGCCGATGATGAGACCTTGAGAGCTGCCAGGGAGGCTGCACCACCTGGGTGCTCAGGAGAGCAGGTGGCCAGCCACAAGCAAACACTTCTGTTTGCTTTTGCCTGGTGGGTAGCTCCACTTAAGCAGAACAGCCCAGATGCTAGGGCAGGTTAACTGTTCACCTGAGCAGGTGTGTGCCTACCTGGTGAGCCGGCAGTGGAGCCTCTTCTCCTTGGTGTCAATGGTACCCAGTGGGCTCTGCAGCAGGAGGTGCCAGTGGCCCTGTGGCCCAGGTCTTAGCAGGTGGAGCCCCTTTTTCCAGACTCGGGAGCTAGCAGGTGCCCCCCTTTGTGGTCCTAGGTCTTTCCTCCTCTGTGACATGGAATGCTCCAGTCTCTTCTTCAGGGCTCTCACTGAGGGGCAGTGTGACCCTAGAGCAGGAGTCAAGGGATGCTGGACAGTGTTCATTGAAAGCAATTCCACCCCCTCATGTTCCTTAACATACTCACACTTGGATTCCAGAAAAGGGAAGAGGGGAAACTTTACTATCTTGAAAGTCAAGGAGCCAGAAAATACTGGAGAGAAAAGTGCACTGTGGGAGAGTGAGAGGTGGAGATTGGCTGAATTTCCTAGACATTTTGCCAGCGTGAGTGGAAAAGACTCGGACTGAGTGTCTGGGTGTCTCGAGGGCCTTGTCTACCCCACTCTTCCTTCATGGCCCTCTTTCCTTACCTGGGGGCATCTGCAGCTCATGGAAGTCCTGAATCCATTCCAGCCCACCAGCAATCCAAGCAGCAAATGTGCCTGGGAGCCACCCTCCTCCCAGGCAAGACACGTTTACTGTGCTTAGTCCTTGGGGATGGTGGTTTTTTACCCCTCGCGAGTGCTGTATCTGACTTGTGACTCAGCACAGGTGGTCAGCTGGAGGTCATCCCCTTTACAAAAGGGATGCTGAGGCTCCAGCAGGTCCACAGAGCCTCAGAAAGTCTAGACTGAGGTACATTTCAAATGTTTTCTTCCCGAGCCACACCAGCCTGTATCTACAGTTTTGAGCAAAAGATACTAGCCACATCTCCGTGGCTTAACATGGGGTACTCTCTACCTGTGTGACAGCTGGCATGTCCTCCTCATCCATGAGAAGCTGCACTCCTGGGTCTGGGTGCCAGGCTATATGCACTGAAAGATTCAGAGCTTTGTGGAGCCAGGGCTTTGTGTCACTTCGCCTGTGTTGCTAAGATCGGAATCACCCCCATTTCAGTACAGGGTAGACTGAGAGTTCAGAGTACGTGGGGACACATACTTCTGGGGTGTGCCTGTACACATTCTGTGGGTGATGGGTCTCCAGGCTTTGGACTGTTTTTTAGGTTGGCTTCTGTTGTTGTAAAAAAACACCATGATTAAAACCAAGATGGTGAAGAAAGGGTTCATCTTAACAGCTTAATGCATCACAAAGGGAAGTTGAGGCAGAAACTGAAGCAGAGACCAGGGAAGAGTGCTGCTTACTGCCTTGCTTTCTATGGCTCAGTTTGCTTTTTTTTTTTTTTTTTTTATTAATAATACAAACCAGGCTGTATCTCTTGGGTGACACCACACAGTGGAATGGGCTTCTCACATCAATCAAGAACATTCCCTCGCATACTTGCCTGCAGGCCAGTGTGATGGTGGCATTTTCCCAGTTGAGATTCTCCCTTCCTAGATGACTCTAGCTTGTGCCAAATGGACGAACGAAACTAAGCTAACCAGCCCAGACCCCTCTCCCTAGCTTTTCCAAGTGGGTGTCTCTGCCCATTTTCTTGAGTGATGCCTCAGGGGTCGCCAAACAGCTATGAGTATGAGGGAAATAACCGTCTATTGAAATAGTCTTTAAAAAAAAAAAAAAAAAAAACCTTTAGCTGGGCAGTGGTGGCGAACGCCTTTAATCCCAGCACTTAGGAGGCAGAGGCAGGTGGATTTCTGAGTTCCAGGCCAGCCTGGTCTACAGAGTGAGTTCCAGGACAGCCAAGGCTATACAGAGAAACCTTGTATCAAAACAACAACTACAAAAACTCTTTAAATGAAACTGCTGTAACATAAGGGTAAGTGTTTTTAATAGAAAAGCGCAGTGGCATTTATGTTATCCCAAGGTGTCCAGGAGACGTCTCTAGTTCTGTCACATGCTCATTACCCACAAAGGATACCCCATATACCCAATAAGCAGCTGTCCCCCACGCTCCATGTACCGGCCTCTGATTACCTTCCCTTTGTTTCCCTCTTTAGACCTGGGCATTTTATGTAAATAGTGCAATGTGTGTGGTAGTTCGGTTTAGAGTTTATCTTCCTTTCAGTTGTAGCTCTCTTCAGTGTGCCATTCTTTAAGAGTGAGTTATACTCCATTTGTTTGGCTTCGCCACATTGTGTATCCATTCTCTTGATTCGGAGGTGTTTTTTCCTATCGTAAACAAATTTTCCAGGCATGTCCTTTGAATTCTGCTGTTCAAGGCTTGTTTTCAGTTTTCCCGGGAGTGAAAATGTTTTAAGGCCTTGGTGTTTGTACTTTGGGCAGTTGTTGATCTGCTCTTTCCCAGAGGCAGGGTCCAGTTTAGCAACTGTAGCATTTACTAGTTCCTGTTGTTGTTTTTGCAGCCCAGCCTTCCCAGGGGGCTCAGAGTGGTACTTCATTGTGGTTTTGGTTTGGTTTTCCCCTAAAGATCAGTGATCCAGTCCTAAGACTAGACAAGCTTCTGTTTACACACTCACTGACCGATTGTGTGTATTATTGAACAAGAGCCCTCTGACTGTTGTTTGTGTTACATTTTTCTTTGACCAATTTTACTTGCATTCTGTTTACTGCTCCACCATCCTCTTTTCCCCCACCCACCCCTGTCACCACAACACTCCGCAGGCCGCTCTCCTGTGTCCTTGTCTTTTTGTTTCTCTGACTGCACAGATTTTAACCAGGATCTTCTGAGAGGCCATGGGTTTAGAACTATCCATTGGAAGCTGTGGACTTAACCGTAGGAACCTATCAGTAGCCAGTAAATTATTCAACAGGGAGGGCTAGGGCCCCTTGAGCTTGCTCCGTCATTGGCTGTTGACATGTGGGTGTGTGCAGCCCCAGTGTGGGCATGTGCAGCTGCAGTGAGCTCATGTTTGCAATGACTGTGTCGTGCCATGAGGGTAACATCCCTGGGTCCTTCTCCCTTTCTTCCAGATCTTATATTCTTACTGTTCCTTATTCCTGAACCCTGAAGATCGCAGTATAAATGTCTTGCTCAGGGTTGAACACCTTTGGCCATTTTTAATTGAGTGCCTTTGACTTACCATCAGGCATGGCTGAGAGGCTACTTCATCCAGTAGCCCCAGTCACTTACTAGAAGTCCCTGGAGAAGACACTGATGTTCTAATGTGGATGGACGTTGCGTCTCCACTGAACACGGCATGTCTGCATTTCTCGGAACAACGGGACTCTTGCACATGTCACATTTGAGCACAAGTGTTCCAGAAACAAAGGCGTCACAGCTAGTGTAGGAGAAGCAGATGTTCTAGAACCTCCCTGTCAAAAGGGAAGATGCTGGAAACCAGTGAGCCATCCCACACCCAACAAGGGAACTGGCGGCCCGGGAAGCCAGGGCTGCCCTCTAACTCTGCCTCTATCTAGACTAAAAATAACTGGGCAGATTGGTCTAAGTTGATTACAGTAATTGCTACTGTGATGTCATGCTGCCGGCCAGAGCTGGGTTGCAGGGCTGACAGCCTGTGTGGAGGCAGCGGTCTGGTCTCCCTTCTGCATTCCCGCTCAGGGTTTGCAACCGAAGATAACAAGGTCCAAGGTCCAGGAACGAGTGACGGGCCTCTCCAGCACTGGTGTACTCTGCCATCCCAGGGACCCAGGACTCCAGCGTTTGGCTCTGGGTCCTTGTGGAATCAAGAACGGCTCCTGTGAGGTTCCCAGCTCCTAGCCCTCCACTCTTCCCCAGGGCAGATGCTTAGGACTTCTCTATGTGCCACCCTGTCTTTGTTAGTGTTCCTCTTGCTTCAGTGAAACATGACCAAAAAGCAAGACAGGGAGAAAGACACTTCCAAATCATAGTCCATCACTGGACGAAGTCAGAACAGGAACCCAAGCAGGGCTAGAACCTGGAAGCTGGAGCCATAGAGGGGTGCTGATCACTGGCTTGCTTCCCCTGGCTTGCTCAGCTTGCTTTCTTATAGAACCCAGGACTACCAGCGTAGGGATGGCACCACCCACAATTGTCCGGGCCCCCCCCCCCATTGATCACTAATTAAGAAAGTGCCTTACAGCTGGGTCTCATGGAGGCATTTCCAGATGAGGCTCCTTCCTCTCTGATGGCTCTAGCCTGCGTCCCAAGAAGAGGCTGGCTGCTTCTACTCCAGAAACTGACGTGGTCTCCTTCCTCCGGCTGCAGCGCCTCAGTGTTTGATGAGAACACATTGAACTTCCAGCTGGCTTCCTAGCATCCCCCTCACCCAGAGCAGATCCCTGCCGTCATCTACCTTAGGAGCTGTCCCTCTATACACCCATAGAGAAGTAGGAAGTGGATTGCAGCCTCCATCGTCTGACATGTTTGGTACCCGGACTTTGTGGGTGCAAGAGTGAGGGACTCCACAATACTCAGTCAGTTCCTCTGTGTCCCCGGTGAGTTGGGCTCATGAGAGCTTAACACTGGGTTCTGTACTTTGGTGTTCATTCCATGCCAGAACCCCTGGTGGGATGGTACCCAGAACAAATTCCACCTTGCCTCACCTTACTGAGCCCTCACTTTGTTTTGGGACTCCTGCCCAGACTCCATCTCACTGAAATATTAAAGAGCCAGTTTATAAATGCCAAAGAAACTTCCAGGGGGCATCAGTCTTTTTGAGGAGAAACTGGGAAGGCATGGCAGAATCTCCACAGTGGCGTTTTCAGCCTGGTACTACAGGCATAGAAGTGGCTGGCCCTTGGTTCCTGGTCTCTGTGACCTGGTTCTCGAAAGCACTATATGAACAGCTGTCACCAAACAAAGCCTGGGTCAGACTCTGGCTGAGTCCTAAATCACTGTCTGTGGCCTGGGGCCATTCTCTGTCTTGGTTTATTGCTCAGTAAGACAAAAGTATCCTAACATCCCTTAGTGTTTTGATGTGCTTAAAACTGCCCAATAGAAATCCCATTGGCGAATATGGACGGTGACACAAAGGGTGTTGGGATGGACTGTTAGGAAAGAGCTTTAGCTATGTAGGGTGGTCATTCAGCAAGTGGACGTGTTCTGCATCATGGTGCTCTGTTTGGTTATGTGGGAGAACAGCTGCACTGCCCAGAGTCATCGGGGTCAAAGCTGCTGGGACCTTGGCCCAGTTGCAGCAGCAACAGCTACCCAGGGCTATAAAGCACTAGAGAGAGCCCTAGGGCCAAAGGGGCCTGGTCACTCACACACGATCATCCACAGGCCACTTGGGTGGCCAGGCCTTGTCCTAGGAAAGAAATTAATTGTAACCTAATTGGCAGTTTCCTTTGTATAGAAGCCGGAAGGAACTGCCAGCAAGACCTACGATTAAGTCAGGAGCAGCTGGGAAATCACATTTGGGTGGGAGCATCCTTCATGTCAGGGAGGCCAGTGCAGCTGGTCTGGGTGGGCATGGAAATGCAGGTGGTAGCTGCAGTGCATTCTGGATAAAGCCTGGTGCCCGTGTTCCTTGAAGGAGGAGGAGGAGGAGGAGAAGGAGAAGAAGGCCCAGTCTCTGCATAGAGAACAGCAATTACTCCCTAACCTCAGCTGTGCAGTAGATTCCCCCCCCCCAAACCAAAGCAAAGCAGAGAACTATATGATAATGTGAGACTCGGAAGGCTGAGCACTCAGGGTAATACTAACAGCATTGTGAGAGATGATGTCCTACGGCACCAGCTCAGGAGACAGGCCATGTGAGGACTGTGCCTGGTCGTACAGGGAGAGCAGAGCCTCAAGCCAGGAGCAGCTCCACCTCCACACCATATGCCTTCTGTCTAGCTGCTCTTCCAGGCCACCCAGCCACCCTACTCTGGAGGCCCACCAAGACAGGTGACTAAGGAGATAGCGCACAATGAGTGAGTCCTCTGCTCTACACTAATGGGGGTCCAGACTTAATGCTGTACCTCTGGGTGTGGACTCTGAAGGTGGAGTTAGAGGGGATGCTCTGAAGATGGGGTTGTAAGGAAAATGGAAGTGACGCTTATGAGTGTGATGGTGGTTACGATGCTGATGGTGACAGTAGGTAATGGAGAAACAGGTGTGTGGATGGAAATGACAGCTGGCAGCGGCCATTGTTCTTAGACCTTCATGCCCACCAACTAGATTTTGCTCCCAACAACCCTATGAAAAGGAAGGCTTAATCTCCTTTGGAGCCAAGGCAAAGAATGTATAACCCTTGTCCAAGCCAGTGCTCCAACTCTACCAGTCACCCCAGACTTATTAATCCATGATCTTACCTGGAATCTACAAACCGGTTCAACCCATCATTTCTGACAGGCATTCTAAGGTCATGATCTTTTAGCCCTGAGAAGCTACATTTCTTATTAGCGTCCGCCTCCTGTAGCTCTCTCTTTCCTGAACTTACTTACCATCTTCTTCAGTCCTCTCTGCTCTCTAGATTGGGCTACCCCTCTGTGGCTGACACTATCTATGCTTCCTGGGAAAACCCCACTGGCCTCCCTGGCCTTCATCCGTGGCTCCAGTCAAGTGATTCA
This sequence comes from Montemys delectorum, assembly GCA_019843815.1. Taxonomy (NCBI): domain Eukaryota; kingdom Metazoa; phylum Chordata; class Mammalia; order Rodentia; family Muridae; genus Montemys; species Montemys delectorum. The sequence goes on from JADRCD010216193.1 coordinate 16,837, forward strand.
GGACAACCAGCTTAAGTGCCAGACAAGAAAGGACTCTCTTAACTACTGAGCCATGGCTCCCAGCCCCTTGGTTGAATTTTGCAGATGGCATTTGTCCTAGTAAGGGTTTGACATTGCTATGACGAAACACTATGACCGAAAGCAAGGGGGGGGGTAAAGTGTTTTATTTGGTGTACACATCTACATCAGAGTCCATCATTGAAGGAAGTCAGGACAGGAACTAAAACAGGGCAGGAGTCAGGAGGCAGCATCTGATGCAGAGGCTGTAAAGAGGTACTGCTTACTGGGTTGCTCCTGACAGCTTGCTCATCCTGCTTTCCTTTAGAACCCAGGATCATCAGCCCAGGGATGGCACCTGCAGTGGCCTGGGCCCTTCCACATCAATCACTAGTTAAGGAAATGCTCTACAAGCTTGCCTACAGCCTGATCTCATGGAGGCGTTTTCTCAGTCGAAGTTGTCTCCTCTCAGGTGACTATAGCTTGTTCAAACTGACACAAATCCAGCCAGTACAGTATCAGAGTATCTTTCCTTTTAAATTAAGGCTGAATGATGAGTGTGATATACACCCCACATCCTGTGTCCCCATCTGTATGCAGCAGAGCTGCATCCAGCTTTGACTGATAACGATTAATGCCGCTATGAAATGGATGTGAAAGTCTCTGGGACGATACCGAGAGATGGAACTTCTGGATCCTATGGGAAGCCTGAGTTAAGTAGTTCAAGAGACCCTCACGTTTTCTGCAGCAGCTGCACCATTTCACCTTCTGACCGACTGTGCACAAGGCTTCTAAAGAGTTTTCACTATCTGAAAACATCATGAAAGTTCTTGGACGCACACAAAATCAGCAGTACAGTAAAATGAGCGGTAGCCTAGACCAACATCCACGGCCCTCTCCGATTAGTCCACCATCTTTCTAGGTGGAACTTGCACTGCCTTGTGTTAGTTAGTATCCATGGCTGTGACCAAACTAATGTATAGAAGCGACTTAAAGGAAATAAATGTGTTTGGCCCAGGTTTCAGTCCATCTTGGCTGGACAGACATGATGGAGTGGGACAGTTCACATCACCGAGGGCAGAAATTAGAGATGGAGTCCTTGGTTCTCTTAAGTTCTCCTATCAATGCCATCCAGGCCCCCAGCCTATGGAACAGTGAAGCCCACACTCAGGGCACAGGTCACCTTAGTTGATCCTCTCTAGAGATGCCCTAACAAACATGATGTGTGTGTGTGTGTGTGTGTGTGTGTGTGTGAGAGAGAGAGAGAGAGAGTGTGTGTCACTAAGCTCTGTGGTGCTTATTAATCCAGTCAAGTTGACAGCCAAGGTCAGCTGTCACAGATAGAAAGGCATCTGTTCTGGCTGGTTTTGTGTCAACTTGACACACGCTGGAGTTATCACAGAGAAAGGAGCCTCCCTGGAGGAAATGCCTCCATGAGATCCAGCTGTAAGGCATTTTCTCAATGATCAAGGTGGGAGGGCCCAGCCCATTGTGGGTGGTGCCATCCCCTGGGCTGATAGTCCTGGGTTCTTTAAGAAAGCAAGCTGAGCAAGCCAGGGGAAGCAAGCCTGTAAGCAGTATCCCTCCATTGCCTCTGCATCAGTTCCTGCCCTGTGTGAGTTCCTGTCCTGACTTCCTTTGGTGATGAACAGCAGTATGGAAGTGTAAGATGAATAAACCCTTTCCTCCCCAACTTGCTTCTTGGTCATGATGTTTGTGCAAGAATAGAAACCCTGACTAAGACAGCATGTGACTTAGCTGTGCGATGCTAGGAGATAGATTATGCGCCCATGACCTATCTCCCCTATGACTATGTCCCTCATCAGGACATGTGCTATTTACACTCTCCCCAAACCTATCACCTGAAATGTGATGAGAATCCAGTTCTGCTTGACTGCTTCAACTGGAGAGGATGTCTGTGAGACCTACCCAGGGGAATGCGGGTAGCAGCAGTCCATCCCTTTCCACCTGTGCCGCAGGACTCTGTGGTGTGGATGTGCCAGTTTGCCTACCTAAATACCGACTGAAGGACATCTTGTTTCTAGCTCTTGGTTGCCATGAGTAATTCACCATTTAATACTCAGTTACTTGACGGACGAGTGGTTTTGCTTCTGCTGGATAAATGGAGTGGACTTGCTGGGTTGTATATAAGAGCGTGTTTTAATAAAGATTGCTTTCTTATGCAGTGTTCTTTTGTTTCTGGGGACTGCTGCTTGCCCTGCTAGTCTGGCGGTATCTCATATCTTTGAAACTTCCTCTTGTTCCAGGTGATGTGTTGGGGGAATTCCTGGATCATGTGTGATCCTGGGACATATTGCACATGCACATGGGTAGCAGAGAAATAGTTTGCAACTATTTTGTACTTTCTTTCCCCCCTTTTCTTTCTTTGCTCTAATTATCAGTCATGTTTAGCTAGGTTCATGTTCTTTGAAGTACAGGTAGGATTAGAATTTTACATTTTTTTTTCCACGAAGAAGCTGTTTCTCCCACCCCATTCATACCCTTATGTCTCCCGCAGCCCCACTGGGCCTCTACTTCTCAAGGGATGCTTACTGGGAGAGGCTGTATGTGGACCAGCCAGCTGGCACACCTCTACTCTATGTCCATGCCCTACGGGATGCCACTGGAGAAGTGCCGAGCTTCCGCCTGAGCCAGCATCTCTATGGCGTCTACCGAACACGGCTGCATGAGAATGACTGGATCCGCATCAATGAGACTACTGGCCTTCTCTACCTCAATCAGAGCCTGGACCACAGTTCCTGGGAACAGCTCAGCATCCGCAGTAAGAGAACAGCCTGGCACCCCATCCCCTTGGCCTAGCCCTTAAGCTGCCCTCATCTCGACTGCCAGTCTGAGGCTGGGGATGGCTTTGTGGCCAAGCGTGTAAGACTCAGGGTAAAGGCAGCTGCTTTGTGTCCAGTTAATGAGGGACCCACATGACTTTGGGAATACTAGTTACCTCCTGACGCTACTTGGGAGTTAGGAGAGCCATGAAAATGATTTGTAACTCTCTCTGTGTGGAGCAGAGTCTATTTGCAGTGATAGGGTATATTTGGGGTGATAAGGGTGTACAAGTTGTGAGAGAGATTCCAAGAGGCTGGAAACATCTCTGGGGGGTGGGCAGTAATTTAGCTGATGACCTGGAATTTGCTGAAGAGTACCGTGTCTTCGGAATCATGTTTCCCCATCTGCAACAGGCTGGCTGGGGTGTCGAGGAGGGAGACAGACCAGAAGGAAACCTAGAGAGTAGCCCAAAGCTAAGGCTGGAGCTGTAGTCAAGGCCACATAGGGTGTTAGCCCTGCTGTGGAGAATGGGGATCTGAGTGGCTTTCGTGACATGAGATGGTGATGGTGTGCACCTGGTAGCTTACACCTGCCAAGACCTCCTCTGAGGCGTGACCTCACACATCCCTAAGTTCCCTACCACAAGGGGAGGCAGGGTAGAATAACTGACCTATCCGACAGGAGCAGTGTCTTAAGTTAGAGTTTCCATTGCTGTAAAGAGACACCATGACCAACGGAACTCTAATAAAGGACAACATTTAATTGGAGCTGGCTTACAGGTTCAGAGGTTCAGTCCATCATCAAGGCGGGGGCATGGCAGCGTCCAGTCAGGCATGATGCTAGAGAAAGAGCTGAGAGTTCTACCTCTTGTTCTGAAGACAAATGGGAGAAAGACTGGCTTTCAGGCAGCTAGGAGGAGGGTCTCAAAGCCCAACCCCACAGTGACACACTTCCTCCAACAAGGCCACACCTACTCCAACAAGTCCACACCTCCTAATAGTGCCAAGCATATTCAAAGCATTGCATGCTTTGCCAGGATAAAATGGGAGGGTGCCTGAGGTGGGCAGTTCCCTGCCATATAGTCTAGATCAGTGATTCTCAACCTCCAGGTTGAGACCCCATGCAGTGCAGGTATTTACATTATGATTCATAACAGCAGCAATATTAGAGTTAGGAAGTAGCAAGGAAATAATAATTTTATGATTGGGAGTCACCACAACGTGTATTAAAGGTCGTACCATCGGAAAGGTTGAGAACCATGGGTCTAGACAGTTATTAGAGGTAGTACTCTGCAGTGTCCCTTGGTTTTCAAATACCTTCGTTTCCTCTGTCTCTCTCTTCTGAACTGTGGAGGGAAACTGGGAATGAGAGTTCCTGAAGAGTCCCACCACTCACGTTTGAGCATTGCCTTGTCCAGTCAGGAAAGAAGCACACAGCAGTTTGAACAGTTTGTCCAGAGAATATTAACCACAGTAGGTTCATTGTAACAATGGAATACAGGCTAAGGGGAAGCAAACCGAACCCTGTAGCCACCAGCCAGACCTAAGGTGGAGGCCCAGGGAGATGCCTGCCTTGACCAAAGGCTAGACCTCACTAACATGGACTGTGGTCCCTCAGTGGTAGAACTTAACTGAAAATTCTTCCTCTGAGTGTTGATGAAGTCTGTGGTAAGCACTTGATGATCGGTAGGTGGGGTGTCCAGCTCCCCAGAAGCCTGCAGGAGCCTACACTACAAGGCCACCACCTGGAGGGGTCTGGGAACTTTAGCCCCAGGCAGAGTTTGGGCAGTTCTTTCAGGAGGGGCCATTTGATCAGAAACCTGAAAGACAAAAGAGGCAGATTAGAGAGTCACTGATTTCCAGGCCTCAGCACCCCGCAGCAGAGATGGGGAAGTATCAGCTGAGGCTTGTGGACCACACTGAACCCTGGAATTCCTGCCCCTCTTCTTCATTCCTCACCTGAAAAGGGGCTGTCTTCTTCTCTTCCTACAGATGGTGGCTTCCCCTTGCTCACCATCTTCCTCCAGGTCTTTTTGGGGTCCACAGCCCAGAGAGAGGGAGAATGCCATTGGCCAGGCTGTGTCCGTGTATACTTCTCCTTCATCAACGACACCTTCCCAAATTGTAGCTCCTTCAGAGCCCAGGATCTCTGCGTCCCGGAGACAGATGTGTCCTTCCGCATCAGGGAGAACAGGCCCCCTGGCACCTTCTACCATTTCCACAGGTTACCTGTGCAGTTTCTTTGTCCCAACATCAGTGTGAAGTACAGTCTCTTAGAAGGTGAGTTCCAGCCTCAAGGGGGTATTGCTTTGTCCTGTTGCATGGGAGCCATAGTGAGATAAGCCCTTAGGGTGAGCCATGTGTTCTTTTTGCCATTGTTTAGTATTCCAGAAGTTATCTCTCTTGAATGTCTGTCACCCGACAAGTACTGTTGAAGGAGATTAGGGAGGTTAGGATACAACTATAAACAAACAATCCAGTGTCATGCCTGCATTGAAAGCCTCTAGTCATCTGCAGGATGGAGCCTGTGAACATGTCAGGGAAACTGGATGGTTTCTAGAAGGAGTGAGGTGTAGAAAGAACAGAGAGGCAGGGGCCACTAGACCAAATGGGTTGGTGCTAAATGGCTCTGGCCCCAGCAGGTGCTAAAGTGGGACCCTTTGTGGTTGGAATGCTGTTAGCCACTGGGGGTGGGGAGCAGAGGCAAACGGGCAGGCTGGTTATGGCAGGAAAATTTCAGGGATCCTTTCCCTAGTGCATGGGAAGCTATGGAAGTCAGGGGGCAGGTATGAGAAGGCTCCACTTAGATGGACTCCTGTGTTGGGTACAGCTCAGGGTCAGGGTAGTATAAGGTGCAATTATGGCGACTGAAGGGTCCAGGATAGACTCCTGATTGGGAGAATGGGCTGACATGAGGCTGGAATTGGCATGAGAATCAGGGAGCTTCCTGGCATGCTCTTAAGGAGACCCAGATGGATTCTTCTAAGCTAGAGATGGGGTGTTGAGCCCCCAGTTCCAAGGGTTCTGCTAGCGACAGCAAGCACAGCAGACCTTTCTGGGGAGAGCGTCTAGCCAAATGGACCTGCACCCTTTGACATCTTGTTTGCTGTAGAAGTGGAGGCCAATAAGGTCACAATCCCAGGATGTATACAGCAGGAAATCAAATCCCATATCCAGAAACCCCTGTTGGGATGGCAATCATAACACAAGTGTCTAGTATCTGTTTTCAAGTCATCGAATTGGGATGTTTCTCACATTGTCTGAAAATAAGCAAATATCACATCTGTGATTTAAAAAAAAAAAAAAATGGCTGACTTTGTGAACCAGACCGTACCTGGAGCTGGCTCTCTGCCTATCCTCTGCCCTCCCGGGCATCACTCCTCCAGGCCATGACAGAGACCTGTTCTTCTTATGTCAACACTTGTCTGCCCATCTGCATGAGTGAAGTCTCCAGCCACAAAAAAGTAGGAGACACAAACCTCAGTCTACATTTGAAGTAATGGGTGCCATCCCCACAGAGCCAAAGAGGAACAGACAGACAGCCACTGCCATCAGGAAGGGAGGTCACACCCCATCCCCTACCCAGTGGTCATATGGGTGTCCTTCTGCTTGGTGGCAGGGGACAGTCTGCCCTTCCGTTGTGACCCAGACTGCCTGGAGGTGAGCACTCGCTGGGCCCTGGATCGAGAGCTTCGGGAGAAGTATGTCCTGGAGGCTGAGTGCGTAGTAGTAGGCACTGATGCCAACAAAGAGAAGATGACTGTGTCCTTCCCGGTGACAGTGTACGATGAGGATGACTCGGCGCCTACCTTCTCCGGAGGTGTGGGCACTGCCAGTGCTGTGGTGGAGTTCAAGCGGAAGGAGGTTTGTCCACAGTTGCATTTGATTGTCTGTCTGTCTTGCCCTGTGTCTGTTTGGTGTTTGTCCCCATCGGGACTTTATACTTGGTCTGTTTAGCTGTTCCCCTAGCCATCCAGTCACGTGGCTCTCTGCTTGTCCTTTGTGTCATGTCTGTCTGGCTGACTGCCAGCCAGATAGGCTGCAGGAAACTGGGCTCTCGCTGTGAAGGCCTGAATTTGAGGCGCTTAGATTGTGTCTAATCAAGCCAAGGACCCCAGGGGGAGAGCACTGGGGAGAACATTCTGGCTCACTTGACCTGGCGAAAAGGAAGGTACTCCCTTCTGCTGGCAGCTGGGCAATTTCTCACAGGAGTGCCCTAAGTAGAGGATCTCCGCACCCATGCTACTTTGACCAGTCTAGGTGGTGTGCTACTGCCACCTGCTGGACATCAGGCCACTCTTCAGCCTGTTCCTAGGCTCAGTAAGACTGGGGAGCTAAGGAGGTACAGGCTTCCTAGGGAGTGAGAGCGAGTATAGGGAAGGAAGAACATGTCAACCTTAGAGTGACCCCAGCGTCCCTGTGGTTTGTCCCTAGGGACAAACATCCAATTGTGATCATCTGCCCCTGGGTTCTAACAACACATAGTTGATATAGTTCTGGGCTGTGCTAGGTCATGTGGTCCTCTGCCTATACAGGTGCTGACTGGCACTCTCTGCTACCTGTAGGGCACTGTGGTGGCCACTCTGCAGGTGTTTGATGCAGATGTGGTGCCGGCATCTGGAGAACTGGTGAGACGGTACACATGCACGCTACTCTCCGGGGACTCCTGGGCCCAGCAGACCTTCCGAGTGGATCACTCACCCATCGAGACCCTGGTCCAGTCCAACAACAACTCCGTGCGGGCAACCATGCACAATTACAGTAAGAAGCCAGTGGTGTGGTGTCTCTCAGAACTTCAGGACACTTGGTACACACCATACTGCGCACACACGCACACGCCATATGAAAACCACATACATTCCGTACACACCAAAATATGTCCCACTGAGCACACCCGTTCCAGTCCACACACAGCTGTTGTATAAAACACCACCCAAACACCCTGTATACAATCCCGTTTAAATATACTAATTTTACACATACCCCCACCAGTAAATAAACACGCCACTCACACATTTCATACCCATGTAACAGACTGTACCCACAAAAATGCACACACTTTGTAGACATATCAAACGACAGGACATAATATACCCTATATATAAACACACCACACATATACCACCTGTACCTACTGTCTCTCTGGAACACATGCATGTACACCACACACACACACACACACACACACACGAGATCTAGCTGAGTAGAATGTCCAGCTTTTAAATACCAGTACTATTGTAAGACTTCCCACCAGGCCTGCAGGGTTGTATGTTGATGTAGGTGGTTGTGTAG